>CM062816.1:615762238-615909738 GCA_031772625.1 Pinus tabuliformis | reverse complement strand
CAGTGAAATATTCATATACCGTCGACCCTTTTTCTTTGACCAACCAGTGAAATCTTCTTTTTTGGTCTCATACCAAGGCAAAACTTAGGATAAATATAAATAATTGAAACAATTTTAGCTTCAACTAAATTAATGCTACCATCGACTTAGCATTAATTCTGAAACATTTTATGTTAAGAAAGAACTTTCCATAATATAGTATACTCCTTTGTAAAAATGTAAACACCTCTGGCATATGTAAACACATGTCTGGCATATGTGTCAACACTTTTGCATGGTCTGATGTGTTATCCATTGGATGTTAGCCTATCTTTGGTTCTACACATTGTTCTTTAAGCTTTCGCCTCCTCAGATCTTGCCTTTGTTTTGTTCAGTTTAGAGAAGGTGCACAGATATGGGACTGCTATCCTTAGTGCTTGGGCTTTCTTGTCTCAACATCAAAGCAATTCAATGTTGATTTCATGGACTTGATTTATGCTAAGAAATCGCACCAACATCCACAATCAAAGAGGAATTCTGGTCATGGCCATGGCTTTCCTCAAGTCTTGCAAGGGTTTTTATGTAATGAACATGTTTCAGAGCAGCACTTGTTCCAGAAAACCAATTGGTAAGGAGGCTTTAAAAGTCCACTTGTCATATTATTGCATATTTTATTTCAAATTTAGAACCAAAAAAATCACTGTAATTGGCTAGTATTGGCTAAGTCATTAAAGTGAATGCACCTCTTATTACATGCTTTCATTAGGCTGTGACAAGCAACAATTGTAGGCCTCTTCCTTGATGTGTTAAGGAATATATCTATCTCCGGCACCTGCGGTGCATTACCTTGGGTATTTTTCTGTACCTCATCCATCAACCTACATTCTGTGATTTTAAGTCCCAATTACCTAGAAAGAAAGGTTTACCATGAAAGGAAGAACATAAAGAATGCTCATTATGGCACCTTGTGCCTCCACATATCACCTAATGCAACCAGATTCAGACCCAGAATGACTGAAACAGTGCATAGGATACACCCACTCAAATCTAAATTCTTTGCGCAGAGAACACTCAAGGGTATTTATTCCCAAATAGTTAATCAACAAGTTTCTCTAAAATAGTACCAATGTTTGTCATTTTAAGTCATATTACTCAGAATTACGAGAGTTTATAACCAATCAACAACAATGATATTTTTCTTAAACGTTCACATGTCAACAACACAAATGTGTGTACATGTATGTTTCTTCATTTATTTACAGTAGAGTTATTACCTTGATTAGGCAGTGAAACATCTAATGTGTCCTTGCCACTTATAAAGCTCCACCTATAAAGCTCAACATTGTATCAATCAAAGTTCTAATTCCAAATATTTGATGCAAAACAAAACACTTTTCAATTTAGTAGTCTTTTATTCTATGCATCCATGAAATTGGTTTCTGGTGGGTCTGGAGCACATTTCTGGAAACCAGAAACCACCCTGGAAATGTTTCTAGGATGTTGTGTATCTTTTACATTCAAAAAAATTATTTTAAAAATGTCCCAAAAATTTCCCACTAACCCTAACATATAAAAAAAAAGCCTTGATGGTGAAAAAACTATCACAAAAGAGATGGCAGACTCGTGCCCTTACAAAATAGAGAAGAAAACCAACCAAATAAAGCACTTTAACAAGATTTATTGGGCAACTTTTCCACAACAGGAGGAAAAAAGTCACATTCCCACAATTAAGCCTTTTGCTAATAATTAACTTCCTTTGCTCATATACCCTCCAATAATGTGGGTAAGTGGGAAACATATCATATTCCTTCTTCAGTAATATAGTGTAGTCTTAACACCGAGTCAGCTAGCCTATACCATCTTTTTAATGTTTCGACCATTACATGACATTAAGGACACCATCGGGTCCCTTATCACTCAAACATTGAAGATGCAGGACCTATGTAGCAGCTTAGACCTTTAAAAAGGGGCCAAAATCAGTGAATTCATCCCCCTCAATGTAAATGCCCTAAGTTTCACTTGCAAATAGTTGCCACCAAAATCACTGGTTTTGCTTCCAGTGAAGATGTAGAACCTATGCAGCAGCTTAGAACTTAAAAAAGTAGCAAAAATTAGTAAGTTTAGTCCCTTTAGTGTCAATATCCTAAGTTTCACTTGCCACCAACTACCAACAAGGTCACTAGTTTTGCATCCAAAGCACTGTGGCCCACACTCGGAAAGCCTCAAAAATTTCACCTACCACCAAGGTCACTGGTTTTTCTTCCAAAATAGTGTGATCCAAATTGGACAAGCATCAAAACTGACATGGCAACGTGTAGAGTCCAACCAAAGTAACAAATCACACACAAGGCTACCTTTCTTTCAAGCTTTTTGGCAGGAGGTAGCTTAGAAGGTTGCATGGAGGATGGTGGGGCCTCCCAAGCCCCAAAATCTATAAAATATACACTCAGGGAATCCATTAAACAACTTTTGGAGAGAGCATCATTTTGTTACTTGGTTGTAGAAAGAACCTTTAACTACAAAATTGTGTGAAAAAATTGCTAGGAGAACTTAAGTGATTGACCCTCTTTGACTCCTACCAAAGGAAGGAATGTTGTTGGTTGAATGTTGTAGAAGACCTCTCTCTCTTTATCAATAGAATCTCTACTTTCCTCCCTGTGGTGCATTACCTTGCGTATTTGGCTGCACCTCATCCCTCAGCCTACGTCCAGTGATGTTGTTAAATTTTCATTTATAGAAAATTCATTTACAGTTGAATCTCCTCATGATGGTTGTTGATTCTCATTCAAATTGAGGATTGGTTGTAGAGAACCTTATTTAGAATCAACACTTCTATTATCTATTGTTGAGCCTGAGCATATTTTCATTTGAAAGTAGTTTTGTATAAACTCTTCCCTGTGATGCCCCTGTTGCAGTTTAACTCAGACTTCAAAAATTCATTTCGAAAGTTCCTCAGACTTCAAAAATGCATTTAGAAAGTTGAATGTCCAGCCAATTTATTCAAAATTAGTCATTAATTCAACATAGTCAAGACATGTTTGAAAATTAGGGAGAATCAAAGTCGTGTAGATTGTTATTCTGAATTGCTGATTTAAATTCTAGAAAAAGAATGATTACTATTACAATTATTGTTTTGAGGCTTCTGCAATCAGGGAAAATTTTAAGAACCCCCTCTAAATTTATAAATATAATAAATGGGCGAATCTCCATGGTATATAGGAAAAATGAAAGGTGATTTTATCAATAATATAATATGTATATATAATTTTTTGGCGAATCTCTCACCAGGCATGGCGAATATTTTACTAAATTATAAAATCTTGTAAGATCTTGGCGAGTCTTTCACTAAATAATAAAACTTTGTAAAGTCCTAGTGAATCTTAGCATAGGCTACATGCTGGTTTAATTCCCCCATTTAAATAGGCTACATTCCAGGTGAATACCATGGGTCAATACCATGTGCCATTATGGTGAATACCATGGGTCAATACCATGTGCCATTTTTATTTTTATTAATTCTAATATTAGGGTTAATAATGGCTTTTTGCATGGTATTAATAACAATCTAGTCCATGGTATTTGTCCCATAGTATTTTGGCCATAGGTTTCACCTAAATATAACCCATTTTTTGAGTGTTCGTAAATATAAGGTGACTTATGGAGTAAATATAAAAACATGTTTTATTTGTTTACCATACCTCTCGTTTATTTATATTTTTATTAATTTACCATACCTCTTTTACAAATATGGTATTTTGCCCATAGGATTCACTTAAATAAAACCTCTTTCTTGAGCCTTCATAAATAGAACGAGGGTTATGGACTAAATATAAAAAGATGTTTTATTTATTTACGATACATCTAGTTTATTTATATTTTTATTTATTTACCATACCTTTTGAGTAAGTATAAAAAGAAATTTTATTTATTTACCATACCTCCACTTTACTTATATTTTTATTTGTTTACACCCTTACATGTATATAAGGTGACTTATGGAGTAAATATAAAAAATGTTTTATTTATTTACCATACCTCTCATTTATTTATATTTTTATTAATTTACCATACCTCTTTTATAAATATGGTATTTGGCCCATAGGATTCACTTAAATAAAACCTATTCTTGGAAATGGGCGAACGGATTCACTTAAATAAAACCTATTCTTGAAAATGGGCGAATGGAAGGTTGTAAGTCCTAATTTCAAGGGCTAAATTTACCTTTTTTACCCTCTCCCTTAAAATAAGGTGGGCTATTTGAGGTGATTTGTAAAAATGTACTATGATACAAAATATTCGCCCACTAAAAATTTAAAACCCCTTAATTTCGCCAAAGGGCGAACATTCGCCCCTAAAATTATCCTTGGCAATCAGTGCTTTGTGTGTTGTTTTCTTCCGGAGTTTTCACATCCATCATTTGTTTGTATAGACGTTTCGAGCCCTCCATCATGGCTCATCATAAGGATAGATCAGTAATTGTGTAGGACAGATCTCCTTGGGTTTCAATAAATAGGGATGAGAGATGCACAGGGAATGGAAGCCGACTTTGTTTTTTATAAAAATAATTATTTTAAATTGAGTTAGAAATATCTAATTATGTAATTGAATTGTTTAATTTTTAATTTATGTTTATATAGTTTAGTTAATTAATTAATTTTATTTATTTATTTATTTATTTTTAGAAATGTTTAATTATGTAATAGAATTGTTTAATTTTTAATTTTATGTTCATATAGTTACATTAATTAATATATATATATATATATATATATATATATATATATATATATCAAAATGAGTTTTTAATTTGTTTAATTTTATTTTTATATATTGTTTATTTATTTATGATTAATTGTATTATGTTTGTTACTACCCTATTTCATACTTGATTTTATTTTAGTTTTGTTCTTATTATTCAAAGTAAATTACTTAGTTTGAATTTAATAATAATCTAATGTTAATTAGCACTAGTTTAATTCTAATGTTTGTTTCTATAATTTTAATGTTAATGAATATTAATGTTAGTATTGTTAATCTAAGATTTATAGTTTATAGTTTTAAGATTTAAATTAATGATTTTAATTTCAAGAGTTGGAAGATTGGGTAGGTATTTAGTCTAGGTGAGAAGAGTTTTAATGGGGGAGAGGGTTAGGTTAGGTTAGAAGAGGGTGTTCTAGGACATTGTAGGAATCCAATTGTCACTTATTTTCCATCCTTCATCTCGATTGAGGTTGTTAGGGTTTTTACCTATTTCTATGGATTCTCTTAGTTTTCTATGGTGATAATGATCAACTTTGGCTACTACTTTAGAGTTTTCAATGCAGATGTGATGATTGGTTTTACTGGAATGTTCAGCCAGAGCTAAGGTTTTTGAGCGGTTAAGTTTTATGTCGACAACATGTTCTTGAATTCTAGTATAGATAGATCGACCAGCTTCTCCAATATATGTTTTTCCCCAAGAACACGGAACCATGTAAACTCCTCTGTGGAATTTAGGATCAATAGAATCTTTGACCGATTTTAGGCATCTACTGATGGTGTTCATGGGTTTGAACATGGTTCTAATTTTGTTCCTTCTTAATATGTGTGCAATTTTATCTGTTGTACCTAATATGTAAGGGAGGTGTACCTTGCCTAGATGATCATCCAGAGGTTGTTTGTTTTTAGGATTCTCAGCATCCTTGAAGGCTTTAATCACTTGGTGTTTTTTGTATCCATTCTCTATGAGTACATTCATAAGATGGTTCTTTTTATTTTCAAAGTGATTTGTATCTAAAATACGGACGGCCCTGGTTCCTAAAGCTTGTTCGTATTTTGGATACAAATCACTTTGAAGATGAAAAGAACCATCTTATGAATGTATTCACAAAGAACGGATACAAAAAACACGAGGTGATCAAAGCCTTCAAGGATGATGAGAATCCTAAAAACAAACAACCTCTGGATGATCATCTAGGCAAGGTACACCTCCCTTACATATTAGGCACAACAGATAAAATTGCACACATGTTAAGAAGGAACAAAATTAGAACCACGTTCAAACCCATGAAAACCATCAGTAGATGCCTAAAATCGGTCAAAGATACTATTGATCCTAAATGCCACAGAGGAGTTTACATGGTTTTGTGTTCCTGCGGAAAAACATACATTGGAGAAACTGATCGATCTATCCATACTAGAATTCAGGAACATGCCACCGATATAAAACATAACCACTCAAAAACCTCAGCTCTGGCTGAACATTCCAGTAAAACCAATCATCACATCTGCATTGAAAACTCTAAAGTAGTAGCCAAAATTGATCATTATCACCATAGAAAACTAAGAGAAGCCATAGAAATAGGTTAAAACCTTGACAACCTCAATCGAGATGAAGGATGGAAAATAAGTGACAATTGGATTCCTACTCTAATGTCCTAGAACACCCTCTTCTAACCTAACCTAACCCTCTTCCTCATTAAAACTCTTCTCACTTGGACAAAACACCTACCCAATCTTCCAACTCTTGAAATTAAAATCATTAATTTACATCTTAAAACTATAAACTATAAATCTTAGATTAACAATACTAACATTAATATTCATTAACATTAAAATTATAGAAACAAACATTAGAATTAAACTAGTGCTAATTAACATTATATTATTATTAAATTCAAACTAGTTAATTTACTCTGAATAATAAGAACAAAACTAAAATAAAATCAAGTATGAAATAGGGTAGTAACAAACATAATACAGTTAAAGAGCCTCTGCTGCGCGCGCGACTGCAACCCGCGATCGAGCCTCGGCCTGGGCCGCCTGAGCGAGCTTCAACATGGACCCTCCAGACCCTCCCGGTGGGGATCCGGACCTGCAAAGAGCTTTCTCCAACCTGGTAAAGTCACTCCCTCCGCAAAGACCTAGACCAGCAGCAACAAAGTTTGTGAAAAAGCTTGATGTATTACAGGAAGTTCAACTGCCGCCTACCATCCCACGCATGGCAGCCATTTCCCTAGCAGAGAAAGGATTGATTGGGCAATTTACAGGATTGTGGCCATCACCCAGAACAGTGCAAAGGTGGGTCGAGCGAAACTGGTCGGACAAGATCCAGGGTAAAATATCCATCAAATTCTGTGGCAGAGGATATTTTACTTTCCATTTCGAAACCAAAGAGGACAAAGATCTAATATTCAGGAATGGGCCTTACTTTATGGACTCCAGGGGTCTCTACCTCAATAAATGGACCCCAGATTTTAATCCAGAACTTGATATACCGAATGTTGTACCAGTCTGGGTTAGACTGCCGCACCTTCCCCTTCACTGCTGGGGGGATGACTCGGTCAAAGAAATAGGAAATGCAGTTGGAAAATACATAGATCGCAGTGAACCTAAAGACAACATGCAGGCGTGTGCGCAGATCTGTGTTGAAGTCGATCTGGGCCGAGGACTGCCGGAAGCGATCAAATTGAAAGTTGATGATTGGTGCCATATTCAGCAACTGGATTATAAGCAGATACCCTTCAAATGCAAGGTATGCCATGAATATGGACATTTTGCAAATAGATGCACCAAAATAGTTAATGTAGATTCTGATGAGCAGGATGGGCAATGGGAAACTGTAAAAAGGAAAAAATCATCTCCTCCTCTTAAGTCTTTGGATCCTGATGCCCCTGGTCCTTCCCAGCAACATCCTTCCTCCCCTCCTCTGATTCCCGATCCTCCTCTCCCTCCAACTTCTAACCCCTTCGCGACCCTCTCTGAGGCAGAATCGGGGCCTGATATCCCTTCCACAGATCCCCCTCTTCAACTTTCCCCTCCTCTCATCATGCAGCCCTCTCCTGATCCCCCCTCTTCAAGGATTACCAGGAGCTCTTCAAAGGAACATGGAGCGCCCAGTGATGTCCCTAAAAAGCAAGGGCCTAGCAGGAAATCAGCCAAGCAGCAGAGGGATGAAAACGCTCAGAAAGACATAGCACTGGGCACCCAAACTCCAATAGAGTCCTTCATTCTTGGACACTTGGAAAAAGAAAATAGTAACAAAGGCCATGAGAGGCGAGAACCTCTCCATGTAACCAGTAAATCATGATGAAAATACTATCTTGGAATAGTAGGGGCTTAGGGCACCCCTCCAAGCTAGCTGCCCTCAAGGACTTAATTCACAGTGAAAACCCTGAAATTGTTCTGATTCAAGAAACAAAGCAAGATCAATCAGAAATGAGTAGAGTAATTAGCCAGCAAAAGCATTTTAATGGATGCGCAAGCGAAGCAAGAGGAGCCTCAGGCGGTATATTAACTATATGGGATAGCAATAAATGGATCTGTGACTCCACCGGCATTCACCAGAACTGGATTCGAACTAACTTAGAAAGTAAAACTGGAGGTTCAAAGGTAACAGTTTATAACGTATATGCTCCTAATCAGTACAGAGAGAAAGAAATGTGTTGGAACACATTGGAAGCAAGTATAGAAGAAGAGCAGAATAACAATCTTATTATAGCAGGAGATTTAAATCTGGTGATGCATGCTAACGAAAAAAGAGGAGGAAATTTCACTCCTGATCCATCCAGAAGTCGACTAGAGGCCATTATGCAGGAGCACGACCTTGTTGATATCAGACCCAAAAATCGTAGGTACACCTGGAGCAACAGAAGGATTGGCGCCAGCAATATCATGGAACGTCTTGATAGGTTCCTTATAAGCATAGCATATCTGTCCACCTTCTCCACAGGTCACTCAAACATCCTCAATGTCTCTGCCTCCGACCATTACCCAATAACGCTTACTCTTCATAGTCACTGTCAGCTTGGGCCTATACCCTTCAAATACTGCGCCATTTGGAACCGTATCCCAGCTGCAAAAGATGTGGTGCGACAGACTTGGGTTCAACATGTAGAAGGTTCGCCAAGTTATATTTGGGAGACAAAATTGAAGAGAGTACGACAGGCATTAAAAAATTGGGCAAAGAACAATTATCAAGAGCCTGAGATGAATAAAAAGAAAATTAAGCAAGATCTAGAGGAAGTGCAGCAAAGAATCGAAGTGCTGGGGCTATCTCAGCAAGCTAAAGAACAAGAAACCAGATTATACTCACAGCTAAGTCAAACTATTAGAGACGAAGAAACAAAATGGAGACTGAAATCAAGGCAACTTTGGTTGCAGGAGGGAGATAGAAACACATCCTATTTTCACAAGCAAGCCACTGTTCGAAAGGCCAGAAATACAGTGAGCACGATAATGGATAATGAAGGGAACCGTTACAACACACAGGACTCTATAAAGGAAGCAGCTACCAAGCACTTTAATAATCTTCTAACTGAGGACAAAGGCGCGGAGGATTACTCAAGCATGCTTCAGCATTTGCCTAAAGGAGTCACACAAGAAATGAACAGCAGTCTCAGAAAAGAAGTAGAAGAAGAAGAAATCCAAGCAGCAATTTGGAGTTTACACCCAGATAAAGCTCCAGGCCCTGATGGATTTCCCATCTCCTTTTATCGAGAATATTGGCAGATGATTAAAAAAGATCTCTTAAAGATGATTCGTTGGGTTCTAAAAAAAGGCAAAATGGGGGGATTTACCAATTCCACCTATCTGGCTTTAATCCCAAAAGAGAATCGACCTTCCTCTTTTTCCAGATTCCGGCCAATCTCTTTATGCAACTCAACATATAAAATTATTTCAAAAATTCTGGCATCCAGGCTTAAACCTCATATCCCATTCTTGATCTCTGAAAACCAAGGGGGCTTTCTCCCCAATAGGCACATCACTGACTCTATCCTTCTTGTGCAAGAGGCCATCCACTCGAGCTTAAGCAGAAAAGAGAAAGGGTTCGTTCTAAAGTTGGACCTTGCAAATGCTTTTGATAGGGTAAGACATTCCTACCTATTTGCTGTTCTTCATAAAATGGGGTTTGATCCCTCCTTCATCACAATGTTCAAGGCTTGTATAACGGAACCTTGGATCTCCCCTTTGGTTAATGGGAGACTGTGTGCAGCCTTTTAATCCTCTCGTGGCCTCAGACAAGGCTGCCCCCTATCCCCTTATTTGTTTATCCTTATGGCTGAATCACTCAGTCAAACCTTGGATTATAACCGGAGAATAGGTCTAATCACTGGCATCAAGATTGAGCAAGGAACAAAGAATATCAATCATTCTCAATTTGCAGATGACACTCTCCTAATAGGAGGAGCATCCATCACTATAGCAAGGCGCTTTAAGAAGATCTTGGACCAATTCATGGATTACTCAAGTGGGAAGGTCAACCAGATAAAAAGTTGTATATATGGTTGGAATAGTCCAAATCATACCATCCACAGCATTGCAAGCATCTTTGGAGTCTCCTGCAAACTAGTCTGGAACCATTTCTCCTACTTAGGGATGCCAGTAAGTATGGGACCGCTGAAAGCTGATACCTGGAATGAAATCCTCGACAAAATAAAGAAAAAAGTGCAGCAATGGGGCACCATGTGGTTGAACCCAGCAGGACGACTAGTTCTTCTAAAATCAGGTATAGTTTCTCTTCCCATATATCGTTTTTCCTTATATCAAGCTCCAGCTGTTTTCCATCAGAAAATGGAAAGAGCCCTCAGGCATTTTCTTTGGCAAGGAGGGAAAACGGATAAGAAAAAATTCAATCTTGTAAGCTGGAAGAATATAATCCAATCTCAGGAAAAAGGAGGACTAGGCATCAGATCACCAAAATTGCTAAACTTAGCCCTTGGAGCTAAAATCGTATGGAGGATGATCACAAGGCCTACAGCGTGGTGGAAGAAGATCTTAGAGGCAAAATATCTGAGCTGTACAAGGCAAAGACTCCTGGAGACTAATATTCCCAACAGAGATAGTACAAAAATTTGGCAACTTTGCAAGAAGGCTATTACTTTTATGTCTCAGAATATCTCAAAGGTCCCAGGAGGGGGGAGCAGTATCAATTTCTCCACAGACAGAATTCTAGGGCAGCATCCCATTGGAACAAAGATGGAGGTAATCCCTGCCATAAACTGGCTTAATGGCAAAGGAATATTGCACTTGGCTCAAATATCACAATGGGACAATCACTCTCAAGCATGGACAGGATGGAAATTCCCGGATCATCCCAGGGAGTTAGACACCAGTTTCACAGACCTAAAGAAGCTCCTACACAGCAAAGCACCAGTCCAAGAAGGCATGCATGATGGATATCGTTGGGACCCAACTGGAACTCAATACACGGTTAAAGTTGGTCATGAATTTCTTTGTGACAACACCTTCCATCAGGAAATATGGAACCAATGGAAACTAGTATGGAGAGCAGAAGCACCTCCCAAAGTTAAGTTTTTCATTTGGCTGCTCTTGAAAGGAAAAACACTAACAGCTGAAAATTTAAAGAAAAGAGGCATAATGGGGCCATCCAGGTGCCCAAACTGCTGTAGATTAGAGGAAACAATGCAGCACCTATTTATAGAATGTCTGGTGGCTGACGAATGTTGGAAGAAGATGGCCTCAATAGGGGAAGCACCCTGGGAGCCTCAGGCAATCATTGCAGAAACGATTCACAAATGGCGGAAGAATTGTCCATGGAAAGAGAAAAGAAGTAAATTGGCGCAAAGGGTATGGAACATCATTCCTCTAACTCTCTTATGGCGCATATGGTTGGCAAGAAATGGAAAGGTCTTCTAGGAGAAAGGCTGCAGCGCTAGGATAATGTGCCACAAGGCTAAAATGTTAGCGGTAGAGACAGTCACAAATCACACCAAAGACAAAATTGATGCAACAAATTATAGTATGGAAGAGAGAAATCTGCTCAGCTATGTATTTGAGAACATTTCTAGCGCTCAGGAAATAAGCAAGGGAAGGACAAAAATGAAAGAAACAAATAGCGCATGGAAAATGAGATTAAAGGATGAGGAATTTTCGAACTGGCTGGGAAATTGTAACAGGTTCTGCTTATTTTTTGACGGTGCTTCTAAATTGAACCCGGGCCAAGCTGGTGCAGGGGGGCTAATATGCAATGCAAATGGAGAGAGCATTCTTCATTTCGAATGGGGGCTAGGAGAGATCTCCAACAATAGAGCAGAGGGATTAGCATTGTATTAGGGCCTCACACAGCTACGAAAGTTAGGGATAAGAAAAGCAGTGGTGTTTGGGGACTCAGCAATAATTATCAGGCTTATGGCGCAGCGTCAGAGCATGCCAAATATACTTCTTCAACAGATAAACCACCGGAATCAGATCCTCCATGCATCAATGGAAGAAATCGTGTATTATCACATCCTACGTGGATTGAATAAGGAAGCCGATAAGCATGCCAACAGGGCATGCGAACGATCCAAGGGCAGCCTGAGCTGTAATAACACCGTTTCTTTTCAACCGTTACCATGAGTCCACAACACTCAGTCAACAGCAGGTGTACCACAGCTGACAGAATCAGCGACATCAGACAAGTAAACAGTGCCGACGACAGAGCAAGTAAGGTGGGCAGGATTTGGCTCAGAAATGTGATCAGGATATCGCCTCAACGCATGGGAAACAAGAGAAATCCAGGAGAAAATCGTCCTTATAGATTGATTCTATTTGTTGTAAAAGATTTGCTTTTGACCATTCCGCAGATCGCCATGAGATGCAGTTGGGCATCTTCCCGCTTTCAAAGCACGCAAATGAACTCTATTTATACCCCAGGCAGCAAACTTCTTCAAAACATTAAGAAAGGCAGTTTCTACAGGCATCAGAATTTCAATGCTCCCGCCCTCCTCAAATCAGCCCAAGGTAGCTGGTTCAGTGCTCAGCAGAATCGTAACAACTCTGAGAGAGCAGTAGTAGCAGTCTGCTGTAATCGAATTAGAGTCCACAGAGTTCGCAGGTTTTGCGTTAAAGCGGCCGACACCACAGACAGGAAGCATTTAGTGATAATGGCCCGCTCAGAGGATTGTTTTCACTGCAGAGATCTTAATGTAGAATTCGAGGAGCTGAGAGCGCAACAGCGCATATTGGAGGATCAAGTCAAAAGCTTGGAAACACGTATGGAAGATCAGTATAGAATTCTCAATGAAAAATACAGGGCAGAAATCAATCTGTTCCTGCACAGAGTTTCCTCTTTACATGAGCAATACAATAACTTGGCAAACCGTTGCAGCCATGCAGAAGAATCGATAGTAGTTCTCAAGTTCATGATGGACAAAAAGCTCAAGGAAGCCCCTAGCTCCTCCAGCGCAAAGCAGAATGAACCAGACCCAAACCCAGAAGCGTCCACCGCTAGGAAGATTAGTCATATAGATATAGAGATAGATTAAATATGTTTTGTAGCTGTAAATTTTGGTGTTTGCAATATGTAAGGATTTATAGTAGTGTAGGAAGCTTTAGAGGCAAAAAGACTAGAACAAGGATCAAGGAAGGGACCCTTTTTGTAATTCCTTTGATCCATGATGTCCAGGAAGCACTGTATGCATGGAGAACTGACTCTTTTTTTCAGTCTATAATATAGCAACCGAATCTTGTCTAAAAAAAAAAACAAACATAATACAGTTAATCATAAATAAATAAACAATATATAAAATTAAAATTAAATAAATTAAAAACTCATTTTGATTAAAAAAAAATAATTAATTAATTAAACTATATAAACATAAATTAAAATTTAAACAATTCAATTACATGATTAGATATTTTTAACTCAATTTAAAATAATTATTTTTATAAAAAACAAAGTTTGCGTCCATTCCCTATGCATCTCTCATCCCTATTTATTGAAACCCAAGGAGATATGTCCTACACAAATACTGATCTATCCTGATGATGAGCCATGCAGGAGGGCTCGAAACGTCAATATTATTACAAATTTGATTTCAATTTGTTTTCTTGAATTGACAGTTTTTGGACATTCTTTCTTCTACCTTCAAAGGTACCTATCCTTCCTTGCAAAGAATTGTTTTCTAGATGACTTTATTTTCTTCCTAAGGATAAGTTATTATTTTCATGGTTTCCTATATTCAAAAGATGTCAAGATAAGAATTTTGTCAAGATGGTTGACTACTTCTCTTTTTGAATTCTTGTGAGTGTATGTTCTAGATGCTTCAATAGGTCCTCTAACTTTGATCCTTCTCTTTCTTTAGGGACACTTCTTTGCTAGCTTAAAAATCTTGAGCTGAATGAGTTCAAAGGTCTTTCAATTCCTTCAAACAGTCCATCACAGGATCCACAAACCTTCTTCAATATGTGACTTAAACTTTGAACTATTAGTACAATTTTCTTGGACTTGTGAACTTCTCTTATTGCAATTTTCGACTCTTTGAAATATCTCTGTACCTTTGACCTATGGTTTGTTGAGTATGCTTAGGAATATAATTTACTATTTCAGTTCCGAGTTCTCCTTCACATTATGACAGTTGGTTTAGGGCTTCTTGTAACAATGCCTAAAATTATTGAAATGATAGAACCTTCATAAAACTTTAAATTGTGTGTGTAAGTATTTTAAATCAGAATACAGTATACTAAAAGCTTACAAAAGGTAATCATAGATTAACGTCCCAACTATATGTACTAACACTCCATGCAAATATAGCCAGCTTAGTGCACCAGATTAGAATCATTAATTAATCACAAAATACATATATACATTTTCAGATGTTTATTGCTTTCCCATTTTTTTTTAATCCAATCTCTCAGTTTCTACAATGCTAAGAAGACTACCTGATGTGTGCTTCTCAGAATTCTTTCAATGTTTTATAGTCTTGGTCCTCTCATATGGTATTGTGGTCTCGTTTCCCTATTGATTTAGCTCTAGACCAAGCCCTTAAACAATTCCCAAATTCCTAGATTCTTTGTTTGATGGCTCCTGAGATTTCAATTTGTTTTCTTGAATTGATAGTTTTTGGACATTCCTTTTTCTACCTTCAAAGGTACTTATCCTTCCTTGCAAAGAATTGTTTTCTAGATGACTTTATTTTCTTCCCAAGGATAAGTTATTATTTTCATGGTTTCCTATCTTCAAAAGGTGTCAAGATAAGAATTTTGTCAAGATGGTTGACTACTGCTTTTTTTGAATTCTTGTTAGTGTATGTTGTAGAGGCTTCAACAGGTCCTCTAACTATGATCCTTCTCTTTATTTAGGGACACTTCTTTTCTTTCTTAAAAATCCTGAGCTGAATGAGTTCAAAGGTATTTCAATTCCTTCAAACAATCCATCATAGGATCCTCAAACCTTCTCCAAGATGTGACTTAAACTTTGAACTATTAGTACAATTTTCTTGGACTTGTGAACTTCTCTTATTGCAATTTTTGACACTTTGAAATACTTTGTACCCTCAACCTGTGGTTTGTTCAGTATGCTTAGGGATAGAATTTACTACTCTTTCAGTTCTAAATTCTCCTTCACATTGTGGCTATTGGTTTAGGGCTTCATGTAACAATGCCCAAAATCATCCAAACGATAGAACCTTAATAAAACTTTAAACTTTGTGTGTAAGTATTTTAAATCAGAAAACAGTATACTAAAACCTTACAAAAGGTAATCATAGATTACCCAAATATATGTACTAACACTCCATGTAGATATACCCAGCTTAGTGCACCAAACTACAATCATTGATTAATCACAAAATATGTATATACATTTTCTGATGTTTGTTGCTTTCCCATTTTTTTTCTAATCCAATCTCTCTGTTTCTACAATGCTAAGAAGACTACTTGATGCGTGCTTCTTAGAATTCTTTCAATGTTTTAGAACCTTGGTCCTCTCGTATGGTATTGTGGTCTTGTTTCCCTATTGATTTAGCTCTAGACCAAGCCCTTAAACAATTCCCAGATTCTCAGATTCTTTGTTTGATGGCTCCTAAGATTTCAATTTGTTTTCTTGAATTGACATTTTTTGGACATTCCTTTTTCTACCTTCAAAGATACTTATCCTTCCTTGCAAAGAATTGTTTTCTAGATGACTTTTTTTTTCTTCCGAGGGACAATTTATTATTTTCATGGTTTCCTATCTTCAAAAGGTGTCAAGATAAGAATTTTGTCAAGATGGTTGACTACTGCTCTTTTTGAATTCTTTTTAGTGTATGTTGTAGATGCTTCAACAGGTCCTCTAACTATGATCCTTCTCTTTCTTTAGGGACACTTCTTTGCTAGATTAAAAATCCTGAGCTCAATGAGTTCAAAGGTCTTTCAATTCCTTCAAACAGTCCATCACAGGATCCACAAACCCTCTTCAAGATGTGACTTAAACTTTGAACTATTAGTACAATTTTCTTGGACCTTTGTACCCTCGACCTATGGTTTGTTGAGTATGCTTAGGGATAGAATTTACTTCTCTTTCAGTTCTAAATTCTCCTTCACATTGTGACTGTTGGTTTAGGGCTTCTTGTAACAATGCCCAAAGTCATTCAAATGATAGAACCTTAATAAAACTTTAAACTGTGTGTGTAAGTATTTTAAATCAGAATACAGTATACTAAAACCTTACAAAAGGTAATCATAGATTAACATCCCAGCTATATGTACTAACACTCCATGCAGATATACCCAGCTTAGTGCGCTATATTAGAATCATTAATTAATAAAAAAATACATATATACGTTTTCCAATGTTTGTTGTTTTCCCATTTTTTTTCAATCCAATCTCTCGGTTTCTACAATGCTAAGAAGACTACTTGATGTGTGCTTCTCAAAATTCTTTCAATGTTTTGGAACCTTGATCCTCTCGTATGGTATCATGGTCTTGTTTCCCTATTTATTTAGCTCTAGACCAAGCCCTTAAACAATTCCCAGATTCTCAGATTCTTTGTTTGATGGCTCCCGAGATTTCAGTTTGTTTTCTTGAATTCACAGTTTTTGGACATTCCTTTTTCTAGCTTCAAAGGTACTTATCCTTCCTTGCAAGGAAAATTGTTTTCTAGATGACTTTATTTTCTTCCCAAGGATAAGTTATTATTTTCATGGTTTCCTATCTTCAAAAGGTGTCAAGATAATAATTTTGTCAAGATGGTTGACTACTGCTCCTTTTGAATTCTTGTTAGTGTATGTTGTAGATGCTTCAACAGGTCCTCTAACTGTGATCCTTCTCTTTCTTTAGGGACACTTCTTTGATAGATTAAAAATTCTGAGCTGAATGAGTTCAAAGGTCTTTCAATTCCTTCAAATAGTCCATCACAGGATCCACAAACCTTCTTCAAGATGTGACTTAAACTTTGAACTATTAGTACAATTTTCTTCGACTTGTGAACTTCTCTTATTGAAATTTTCGACTCTTTGAAATATCTATGTACCTTTGACCTATGGTTTGTTGAGTATGCTTAGGAATATAATTTACTACTCTTTCAGTTTTGATTTCTCCTTCACATTGTGACAGTTGGTTTAGGGCTTCTTGTAACAATGCCCGAAATCATTCAAATGATAGAACCTTAATAAAACTTTAAATTGTGTGTGTAAGTATTTTAAATCAGAATACAGTATACTAAAAGCTTACAAAAGGTAATCATAGATTAACGTCCCAACTATATGTACTAACACTCCATGCAGATATAACTGGCTTAGTGCACCAGATTAGAATCATTAATTAATCACAATATACATATATACATTTTTCGATGTTTGTTGCTTTCCCATTTTTTTTAATCCAATATCTCGATTTCTATAATGCTAAGAAGACTACTTGATGTGTGCTTCTCATAATTCTTTCAATGTTTTATAACCTTGGTCCTCTCGTATGGTATTGTGGTCTTATTTCTAATCTGATATTCACCCTATGAGGGCCATCAGTTAAAGATTTATTAAACTAAATGTATTACAGACTCATGTGCTGGTGTGTGTTCTGTGTTATTGAAACAATGGATCGATCAGATTGCCAATACACAGATAATAAAATGGAGAGACAACAGAGAAATACAGTAAGCAACACAAAGAAACAAACAGTTTTAATAAGGAGTTTTCCCTATTCTCCAAGGCTACGTCTCCAGTCCAGCTTCAGTGGTGGCCTTGTTTTACTGTGTCTTTCAGCAGAGAAATTACAATACAGGGACTTAATATGAGTTCTCCTAAAGTAGATTTTGCTTGGTAGGGTGGTTCTTGGATTCCCCAAGCCACTTGGAGTACACAGACTCTTCTTCTTCCTACAAGTTCTGTGACCCTTGGTCTACAGTGGAAAGAGCCAAATGTGATGCTCAGTCTGGACAGATTCCTCCATGGGAGGGCTTGAATCTTCAAGCTCTCTGGTGCTCAATGCTGCTTGGGGTCAGCTCGACTCTCTGTCTCTTTTGCTTGACTTTACTGTTCTCTGTGTTCAGTCCTCCTCTCAGGGTTCACTGTTCACTGTCTCTCTTGGTTGCTTGGACTCCTCTCAATTCTAACTCCAAATCAACTCTGACTGATTCGACTGTCTCTGTTCATGGCTTTAGCCATTCGATCCCTATGCCTATTCGGTTCCTCTTGTGCCTATGTTGATTCTCCTTCTGCAGCTGTGCTTGGAGTTCCCTGCGTTTGGCTTCATCACGAACGCTCAGGGAGTGGCCACTTATCCTCCTCTAAATGGCGCCAGCATGCTTCGTTGATTTGTTTCTTCAGTTACGACGTGGATATGTTCTTCCTCCACCGTGGTGGTCAAATGGATTCCAAATCTCTTTAGAATGCGACTTAATCCCCTGTCAATTCTGCTTCCTCCATCAGGTGCAATCTCAACCATCTGATCTGGGCCCTCCAGATCCAACGCCATACACACGTTTTGCGCGGTTTACTTTCTCAACCAATAGCGCGCTATCAACGGTGGTTTTCTCTCACCTCCACTTTCCACATGTCAATCGATGTATGGAATTACTCTGCTCTCGTACAAAACCTCTTACCGTTCAAGGGCACCCCGTTCAATACTGTCGGTTTCCAGAGAACGGGTCCCGCCGTTATACTTTAGTGCTTTTACCTTTTCTGCTCACGGTCCTCCAGTTCTCAACACGACCGAGTGCTTAGTCTTCCTCCATTTTGACCTCGTTCGCCCAGTGCTAATCGCGCATCAAAAACCTCATCCTTTTCCCATTTCGGGCTCCTAAGGGTGACTTTGGCCTCCTGCACGGTCTCCATGGGCCTCGGTTAGCGCACTTTGACCAAGGTCCTCGTCATTCCATGTCGGCTTCCGTTGCCACTAGTTTAGGGTGTTTTTGATATTGTTTTGTATTTCCTTAGAGATTTGTTCGACCTGTTTCAATCATGGTTCTTGATAGTCTTTCTATGGATCCAATTCGAATCACGGCCTCCCTACTGGAAAAGCTTTTGGATCACCAAAAGTTGGCTTTCAAGCATCAACTAAGTGAGGATACTATTTCTTCACTTGTCCAATCTCAATCCACTTTGCGCTGCTCAGCTTTGAACCTTTGAGCCCAATCTTGAGGTACTCAACTTCTCCCTTGCACGTTGTCCTCACCTTCTTGTCCAACACGGTATGTTCCAGCAACTCATTGAGGTATTTAGGTAGCAGGTCATCAATAGAAGGCAATTAACTTTGCTCTTTAGGGTCCTCAATCATTGAAGGTTCAAACAATCTCAAACAATCTACATTTACGACTGAGTAGATGTGCATGTAAGTTGGTAGATCAAGGCGAAAAGCATTTTCACCAATTTTCTCAAGTATTCTAAAAGGTCCATACCTGATAGGCTTTAGCTTTTTACCTTCACCTTGCATCTTATCCTTGCTGATATACAGCCAGACTTGGTCTCCAACTTGAAAACTATGCTCCATCTGATGCTTATCATGCATAGACTTATACTTGGCCTGGCTCTTTTCCAGTTGTTCCTGTACTGCCTGATGGATCTCCTAGATCTATTCAATGAACCTGGTTGCCTTCTCCACATCACTGTGTCCATCAACCATGGTATCGTTACCAAAGACAAAATCCAAAGGAGACCTTGGTGTGAAACCAAAGCAGGTCTCAAAAGGAGATCTCTGTGTAGAAGAGTGCTTGGCTCTGTTGTAAGCATGCTGCACATAACACAAGTGTTCATCCCAGAGCTTAGGATGTTTACTGCAATATCCTCTCAGTAACTAGATCACAGTCCTGTTTACTACTCTCTAGCCATCTATTTGTGGATGAAAAGCTGTGCTTTTCTTTAACTTGGTGTCCATCAGTTCCCACAAACTAGACCAAAACATCCCCACAAATTGGGTGTCTCAATCAGATACAATGGAAGTGGGTAATCCAAAATGAACCCATACATGTTTAAAGAACAATTTTGCAGTCTGTTCAGTTGTGATTTGTTTACTACAAGGTGTTGAGCCTCAAACCTGCACTCATTTACCTATCCTCCCAACAACTTTTTCCTACTCACTTCTCTCTTTTGTCATCATTTCCTCCATCAACTTGTTCAATTCATTGCATTATATGTCTTTTTAACATGATTTGTTGATTGTGCTAATGATTGACTGTTGGTTTAGAATTTTGGTACAAGTGTTGCAATTCCGCAGCTAATACAGCGTTTCCGCAGCCGATCAAAGATTCTGCAGCTATTTTCTTGTTTGCTATGTTCCACGTGTCCTCCAAAGGAAAGGGCCACATGGGCAAGTTGGTATGATTGTGTACATGGTTCGTGTGCTATCAGCGAAGCCAACTCACTCATATATACCCCTGGTCAACGCAGATGTAACCACGGTCAAACAACAAGGTTCCAAGCAGTGGCACGGCTCTGCGTGAGCAGGTGAAGCACGTAACCATAGCTGGCATCTTCTTCGAGCCACGAAGACGACAAGGGACAAGAATCTAACCGTGGATTTATCATCCACGATGACCGTTTCCTCAAACAGTGCACGGTGTTGCTGCGTGTCTTTTGCACAGTTAATTAGTTAGCTGGTTGTTAGCTTAGTTTACGCAGAAGACAGTTTGTCTCTGCTGCTATAAATAAAGCGTTTGCATACGCTTAGTAGTTAGTCTTCAAGTCTAGTTTTTGGCTGTAATCATTTTCGTTTATAAAACTCTGTTTCAAAGACTGTTTTATACAGCTTTTGTATTTTGTGACATGCTGATTTAATATCAAGAAGACTGTTTTGCTCCTATCCGTGTAGCTGATTTTTAACTGGTTGAGTAGATGGAGGGCCCCCGTCTGCCACAACCTATGTACAGTAGCTTTTAATTTCATTTCCCTGCACTTCTTTATGTTTCATTTTCACATGTATACTAATGTACAGTTTGATTTCTACAATTTTCATTTCTTTCGACATGTATAATATTGTACAGTTTGAATTCTGCCTTTACATTCCCAGCATTTTTCAGAACTGATCAGTTTGTTCTTGCAGGTGTGTTAGGAGCCCGGGACAGTGTGCTTTTCCTTCTTTTTATCACTAGTGGCATTTGAAGTTGTCTTATCTAAACTGCTGACTTTTGCTTTGATTTTCATTATTTTCCTTGCTTAGTTACTTTACCAGGTTTTGTCAAGTTGCTAATCTCTTGATGGTTCTTCTTATCATAATTTCACTAACTTTCGTGGGACCAAAATATCATTTAATTGCAGCTTGGTTTATTTAGTTTTGGACTCATATTGCTAATTCACTCCTAACTCTTTTTCACATGATCAATTTAGCTAAAGGCAGAATGTTAAGGGAGAATTAAGTAGTGTGATTTGTCACTTAATCTTTGCATTGCTTTAGATTCAATAGAGGAGTTGGAGTAGTGTTCAATTGAGTTAATGTAGATATCATTTTCATCCTTATCAGCAATAGAGGTATTGGACTAGTGCCATTGGTCTTTTTGTTTGATGCTTTGCTTTCATTTGAAGCTTTAATTTCATTCCAAGTTATTGTTCAAGTTTTCTCTTTAAATTTCAAGAAGCAATTAGAAATCGCCACATACACACACATTCACTCACTTGTTTATAATTTCATCACATTAGGAAGATAAGTCACACATGAACTAAAGAACGACAAAAAGAACTAGAAAAGGCCGCTTAAGTATATATTGTACACTTCACTTCATCAGCTTACGAGCCCCGGGTTGACAATTTATGATAGCAATTTAGACAACACTAAATTGACCAAACATTTTGGCGCTGTTGCCGGGGAAGTGAAATTAGGTAGCCAATTTCTAAAAAAACTAAGAAAATTTCAAGAAAGGGAAATTGATAACCTCTCAAAGTATGCTCTCCTCTTGCACCTAGAGTGATCTGGAGGATTAGAAAAGAGAAAGTTATTGGTTTAATAGTTTCTTAAGTATGCTCTCTTCTTGCACCTAGAGTGACCTGGAAGATCAGAAAGAGAATTATTAGCCTGACTTGAAGAAAAAATAAAAAAAATGACATGCATAGAGCTAGAGATTCTAGGGGAAGGTTTTTAGCTAGAGCCAAGAGTTTGATTTTTACAAGTCCATCTACTTCAAGGAATAGACAAGAGACACCTCCCTCATCTCCAACTGACACTCCTAGCCCTAGGATTCCTGGAATTCAAGAGACAATAATTGACTCTCCCACACCTTCTATTGAATTTGAATCAGAAAGAGATCCTTTCCTTCCTTCTACAGAAAGACCAATTGTAATTGAAGAAGTAGAATCATCTGAGGAAGAGGGAGAAATTCCTTCTCATTCACCCTTTGTAGAAGAACCAGAAGATTCTGAAGTCTCTAGGGAAACCATTATGACAGAGGAAGGAGGTGGTAGAGGTAGAGGTAGAGGAGGAGGAGGAGGAAACAATGGAGGAGGTAGAGGTCACATTGGAGGAAATAGAGATGGGGATAACTCATTTGGATTTCCTATCGTCGATGAGGATTCCCGAGCCACTATGAAAAACATATCACCATCTGTCCTCCCAAACTTTCATGGGTTAAGAATTGAGGACCCTGAAACATTTTTATTTGAGTTTGAAGTCGTATGTCAAACTTATGACTATATGGATGACACTCAAAAACTCAAATTGTTCCCTTCCACATTGAAAGGACAAGCTTTGAAATGGTTCATGGGATTACTCACTCAATCCATTAGGTCTTGGAATGATATGAAACAGACATTTTTGGATAGGTACCTAGACTATTGTATGCCTACCAATCACAAGGATGAGGTATTTAAAATGGTACAAAGAGAAGATGAGAACTTAGAGGATTTACTCGAAAGATTTCAATATAACCTTAAAAGAGCAAAAATGAGTAGCTTGGATGAGGAGACCTTGAAAGCCCTCCTATTAAAAGCCATTAGAGATGAATGGATAGACATTCTGAACATGATGGGGAAAGGAGATATATCTCAACTTTCACTCAATGATATAGCAGAGCTATGTATCCATCTCTCAAGGGGCAAATCAAAAACTCAAAAAGGGCCTAGAGATCCTTCTCTCCTTAGAGCAAATAAATCTGCAACTGGATCGGTAAGTAGGGCTGAGATCGGCAATATGCTTGATGAATTCAAAACTGACATCTTAGGGAGTCTTAGTGAACAATTAGACACCCTTAAGATCTTCAATAAACAGAAAGCAGAAGCCGAGGCCTTGGCCATCTTTTGCCCGAAATGTAGGAAGAAACATGCTTTAAAGGAATGTCCCTTGGAAGCACAAGTTGTGGAAACATGTGTAATTTGCTCAGAAAACCATGAGACCAAGGATTGTCCTTCAATCCCTGGGCTCAAAGCAGTCTTTCAAGAAGATCCAAATACACTTGAATCTCTCTGTTTTGTTGCAAGGAGACCTTGGCAGGGGCAACAAAATCAAGGGTTTAACAACTCTATGAATTTTCAACCCCAACCAAATTGGAATCCTTGGCAACAACCTTGGCCTCAACCTCAAAATCCTTTTCAATCATGGATGCAAAGCATGAAAAATCCTTATGGGAGATTTGCTCAATTCTATCAATATCCTCCATCCTTTCAAAACCAGCAAGCTCCACAACTTCCAAATCAAAGTCAACAACTATCATTGCCATTCCCTCAACAACAACAACCTTCTCCACAAAATCAAAATTCTCAACTCTTGCTTCAATCCCAACAGAAGTCAAATCAACTTCCTTCTCAGCCATTGCCAAACCCTAATAATAGGAACCCTCAAAATTCTTACATGATGGAAGGTCAACCATTCCCTACCTATATGATTGTTCCTCTCAATGAAGTACAACTCAGATCAGGTAGAATCCTAGATCAACCTTCTATAAATGTTCAACAGCCAAGCATTTCTGAGGAAGAGTCTCTTAAAGCTAATAAGGGTTCTGAAGCATCCCTTCAAAACCCAAACACTCAAAAAGAAAAAGAAAAAGAATCAACCCCCACAACTCCCATAGTTGAACAACCTACATTTTTTGCCACACCTCCTTTTCCTGAAAGGTTACAAATTGACAAAGGAGTGGAAAAGCAAATTTGGTTGCCTGACTATAATTTTCTAGATGAATTGAAGAATGTCTGTATCAAGATTCCCTTTTTACAAGCCATTAAAGAGATTCCCATTCTAGCAAAAACAATAAAGGAGTTGAGCCTTAAAAGACCAGGAAGGAAACCAAGAGATACCAGAAGGATCCACCTGGTAGGAAAAATTGTAGATATCATGATGGGAAAGATTACCATGCAGAAATATGTAGACCCCGGTAGTCCAATTGTCAAAACACATATTAATGGGGTAGAAATACCAAATACTTTGATTGATTTAGGGGCTGCTATCAACATTATGAGTAGACAGACCATGGACCAGTTAAAACTTCCTAACCTTCTCTTTACACCTACTTTACTGCAACTTGCAGATAGATCAATCATTAAACCTGATGGTGTATTGGAAGACATTCCAGTCTCCCTAGACTCTTGGGAATATCCAGTTGATTTTATGATTTTAACTCCCAAGAACAATCTAGGAGGACATCTTGTTATTTTAGGAAGACCTTGGCTAGCCACAGCTGATGCTTTCATAAGTTGTAGGTCTGGGGATATGTATATTTCTGATGGCAATTCAACAAAGAAGTTCAATCTGTATCCTCCAGCGAAAGCAATTACAGAAATAGGAGATAATGAGTGGGTTGATGATGAAGATACTATACAACCTGTCTTTACCATTTCTGAGATTAGTGAAGATAGTCAAATTCTGAACACATTAGAAAATTTTGAACCATCTTCAGAATATGACTCTACACAATTTCAGTTGGATTTTGACATAGAGTGTCTATCATCTAGACAAATGTCTCTTTTCTCAATGGAAGAATTTGGTAGTTCTGCCATTGAGATCTTTCCAGGAAAAACATTAAACATTAACAAAAACTTGGAAAAATCCCAACAGGAAGAGCTAACCAAAGTCTTGCAAAGACATTCTACTGCTTTCGCATGGGAGTATACCGACATGAAAGGTATTGACCCTAAGACTTGCATTCATCACATCTACATTGAGGAAAACAGTAGACCAATCAGACAACCTCAAAGAAGGATGAATCCAAACCTTAGGGAGATAGTGAAAGAAGAGCTCCAAAAGTTACTCAATGTAAACTTCATTTACCCCATTTCAGATAGCCGATGGGTTTCTCCCTTCGTTATAGTACCTAAAAAGAATGGTAAATGGAGGGTTTGCATTGATTACAGAGAATTGAACAAAGCAACCTTGAAGGATCACTTTCCTTTGCCCTTTATTGATCAAGTATTAGATACTTTAGCAGGTAAAAAGTTTTTCTCATTTTTGGATGGATTTAGTGGTTACAATCAAATTCAGGTAGCACCTGAAGATCAGGACAAAACCACATTTACTTGTCCTTGGGGAACTTTTGCTTACCGAGTACTTCCTTTTGGATTATGCAATGCACCCGCTACATTTCAAAGGGTTGTACTAGGAATCTTTTCAGATCTAATTCATGATTGTGTAGAGGTCTACATGGATGATTTCACAGTTTATGGTAACAGATTTGAAGAAGCATTAGAAAATTTGGAAAAAGTCCTAATCAGATGTAAAGAAACAAATCTGTCATTAAGTCATGAAAAATGTTTTATGATGTTTACTGAAGGGATTGTTTTAGGACATCATATTTCAGGAGATGGAATTAAAGTTGATAGATCCAAAGTTGAAGTCATCTCCAAGTTACCTGTTCCAAATTGCCAGAAAGATGTTAGAAGTTTTCTTGGGTTTACTGGGTATTATAGAAGATTTATTGAAAACTTCACTAAGATAGCATCTCCTCTTTTCAAATTACTTACCAAAGACTGTGAATTCAAATGGGATCCTGAATGTCAGTCTGCATTTGAAACTTTAAAGACTAGAATATCTGAAGCACCCATTTTGAGAGGGCCAAATTGGAAACTCCCTTTCCACATTTCTACTGATGCTTCAGATACAGCTCTAGGAGCTGTCTTGGGACAAAAGGATTTGGTCCCTTATGCCATTTATTACACCAGTAAAAATTTGACTCCCACTGAGTTAAATTACACTGTGACTGAAAAAGAATTCTTAGCCGTTGTTCATGCAATCAACAAGTTTAGACATTATATAACCGGCTATGAAACTTTTGTCCATACTGATCACTCTGCAATTAGATATCTCATGAACAAACCTGTTACTAATGGCAGAGTTACAAGATGGCTTTTACTTTTACAAGAATTCAACATTACTGTGTTAGATAGACCAGGGAAACAAAACACAGTAGCTGATTTCTTGTCTAGAATCCAAAACACTAACGAAGATTCTCCTGTAGAGGATAAGTTTCCAGATGAATACTTGTTTGCAGTAACTACCAAGACTCCTTGGTATGCAGATATTGCTAACTATCTAGTTACAGGGAAGCTACCTCCACACTTATTTCCTAATGAGAAAAGGAAAATCATTCAGGAGAGTTCACATTATTCTTGGATTTCTAATGAATTGTTCAAAACAGGGCCAGATTGTATGATCAGAAGATGTGTTCGGGAAGATGAAATGCCTGACATCCTTAAGGCATGTCATGATGAACCGTGCGGCGGACACTTTGCTGACAAGAGGATGGCCTATAAAATCCTTTCTTTAGGATATTATTGGCCTTCTCTCTTTAAAGATGCAAAGCAATATGTTAGAAGGTGTGACAGCTGCCAAAGAGTTGGGAGACCAACTCCTTCAAATGAAATGCCACTACAGCCACAGGTATGCATCGAACCCTTTGAGAAATGGGCTCTAGATTTCGTTGGACCTATTAATCCACCAACTAAGCAAAAGAAGTATATATTGGTTTGCAATGATTATGTTACTAAGTGGGTAAAAGCCAAGGCATTGCCTTCTGCCACTTAAAATTCAGTTGTTCAATTTCTTTTTGAGGATAATTTTTACTCGTTTTGGTGTCCCAAGAGAAATTGTGACAGATCAGGGAAGTCAATTTACATCTAAATTGATGGAGAAGCTGATGGAGGAATACAAAATCAAGCACAGAACATCTACTCCATACCATCCGCAAGCAAATGGTCAAGTGGAATCTACAAATAAAGTTCTTGAAAGCATCATCACCAAGACTATTCATCTCCACAGAAGAGATTGGGCAGAAAGGCTTCTTGAAGCCTTATGGGCCTATAGAACTACATGGAGGAACACAACAGGACATTCTCCCTATGAACTTGTTTATGGGAAAGAAGTCCTGCTCCCCATTGAGTTCCAAATCAAGACCTTCAAGATGGCAGTTCAACTGGGGATGAGCCTATCAGAAGCCCAAAAACACAGAATGGACCAGCTAAATGAGCTAGATGAAATAAGACAAGATGCAATTCTAAGGACCGATCTAGTTCAACACCAAATAACTAAGTGGCATGATCGACACATCAAAGAAAGAAAGTTTCAGAAGGGAGATTGGGCACTATTGTTTGATTCCAAGTTTAAGGACTTCAAAGGAAAATTTCAAACTCATTGGCTTGGGCCATATGAGATTGATGAAGTCTTTAACAATGGAGTAGTTCGAGTGAAGACCATTGATGAGCTTCAGACTCCTCTCATTGTGAATGGCCATCGATTGAAAGTTTACCACAAGCCACTCTCAAGGGAGGAATTTGTTAAAATGTTCCAAGAAGATTCTGCAATGAGGCTGGTGGAGAAGGATTCTTCTCCTCCATCAGCCTAGTCTTTGTTCCTTTCAGATGAAAAAAAAAGAAAAAAAAAGGAAAAAAAAAGAAAAAAAAGAAAAAAAAATCTCTTGTATAAGCCTGAAAACCAATCTTGGATTGGCGGTCTTATGCAGAAAATATAAAGTGAAAATCAGGGTCACCTGACACTTTATATTTTCCAAATAAAAAAAAATCTCTCTCTTTCTCTTTCCATCTCATCCGCCTGTTAACACCCACGTTGTTCCCTATGACTCCCAAGGGAATACGGCCGGGGTAACCACTAACCAATCTTTGGATCACTGTTCCTAGCCAAACTGTGATCAGAGAGGGCTCTCTCTTTATGATTTGCAACTGTTTGTAATAGGGTTTTAGGCTAGCTTTTATGTACTGATTTTTTGTTTATGTTTGGTTGATGAAACTCCTTTTAGATTCTATTGATGTAGTTTTCAGAGAGGTTGAATACCATTGGGCAATGGAGTCTGTGGCTATAAGTGTTTGAAACTTTGAGATGAAAGATGGAACTTACAGGGCCATTAGAGTGCTTAATAGAACAGGTTTTTTGATTAAATTACTGGAAACAGGTAATACAACAGTGAAAGCATTTAAGAATTTTCACTTGTTATCTATATGTTCCCAACAGACAGCTTTAAGAGGAGAAAACAGAGGTCTTAGGGGCAAAAGTTGAATCCCTGAGAATGACTGTTACAATAAAAACGCAGTTTTGAATTGTAGCAATTAAGAATTACAATTCTGTCACTGTATATGAGGAAAACATATATAATAGCTCGGTTTGAGTCCAGGGTAAACATGGTTAAATCCTGGTACTATCCTTTCACCTTGCTATCAAGTGTAAAACATTAGAACAACTAAGAGAACAAAAGACTCAAAAACACATGACAAAGAGATTTGAGAATACTTGCTGTTTTATGCAACACCCTGGAATCCTGTAACATTCATCTTTCACCACAATACATCAAAGAACACCGAGCCTTGGAAATTCCATTCTTCCTTTGTATTAATTTTCTAAAAATGTTACAACGAGCTAGAGCTCTTCAAAAGAAAATAACAACCACCAACCAACCCCTTTCACTGCTGTGAAGGGTGAATATATACTTGTGGTCATTTACAAAATATCTGAGTCCTGAGTTATCTCAGATTTTACTTCCTTACCAACTATTTAAGATATTATGGGCACAATTTAATGCAGCATTGATTACAGAGTACAGGCATTTTAATGCTCTGTCAGAAGATATTTTAGCCTTTGGAGACAGCTAAGTCGGTCGAGATTTTCTGAGTAAATGCTGGAAAATCTGTCTTTAATGCTTTGTACGCTGTGTCTTGGACTTGTCACCTGTGATTGTGACTGTTGCTTGTGTTGAGCTCAATGGTCCTGCTGAGTTGGCTCAGCCTCTGCCTCTTTCCTGTAGATATTTTTCCTCAAAACTGTGACTGTGCATGATGCTTATTTGCCTGTAGGAACAGCGCTACTGATTCTGGCCTGACAGAACTGTTTGTGTCAAATTTCTCCAGGCATCCTGAGTGGGCAGTTGGTGTGCTAGGATTGCACCCAGAGTTTCATCTGCTTCTGTAAATTTGAAGAAGTTAGGTGGTGTGTCAAACAGATGGTCCACTTCATTCATTAGGAAAAACAGGTTTTCCACTCTGTCATACATACTTTGCCCTGTGGCTGGCCCTGGCTCTGCTGAAGTGCTGGGTGGTTGTGCAATTTCTGCCACTGCATGGGCATCAATCCTCTTGTTATAATTGTCCAGGGTGAGCAGTCTTCCTACACTGCTTAAGATGCTGGGGAGGCCTCTGTTCTGCAGAGTCACGAATTTTTCCAGGAATCTATTGATCTCAGTTTGCATATCCTGGGTCCTCCTCTCCAATGTTCCAACTAAGTTCCTTAATGTAACGACTCTCTTTGCTACAGCAATTGCTTCTGTCCTGTTAGTGATTCCCATGACAGCTAATTGAGAGCTAGTCTTATAGTTCAGAGTGTTGATTATCCTTGTAGCAGCTTCTGGCATGTGTCCAAGGCTCGCCCTGGCTCTCTGTATTTCTTTATTTGCTTTAGTGATGAGCACCATTTGCTCATCCATGGTCTCAATATATTGCCACTGTTTGGCAATGGACCTTCCAATGTTGCTCCATAATACTGCTTTCATTTCAGCTGTCACCCTTTCTAGTGCAAGCTCCTTCTCTAGTTCAGCAATCCTCTTTTTAAGAGCTTTCACCTCTCTGTCTTTGGTTGCCTCATTCTGTTTGCTCCTGTCAAACCTTTCATTTACCTTAGTCAAGGTTTTCTTAAGCTCATCCAGCTCTTTCATTTGAGATTCCATGGCTTGGATCTCAGCTTGCAGCTTTTGCATGTCTAAGCTAGCAGCCTGTTCTGATTTTGTAGTTGTTGCTGCTGTGGATGGTGCCGTGGTTTCTGTTTGCTGAAGAGGAGGAGTAATCTTGGGAGGGGTTTCCTCAAGGTTTATTATGATAGGAGGAGGCTGGGAGGGTTGGCCCTCTTCTCTTTGCTTCAGTGTCTCCTGTAGTGCTGCCTTTGCAGCTTCAGTCTGTCCTAGCTGGTCCTGAGTCCTGACCAGCTCTTTATATAAGGACACCAACAGATCTGTAGCATCCTTCTCTTGCCTTTGCTGGGCGACTTCATCGGTCTGTGGATGGAGGGTGGCCGGGAGTTTGATCTTCTTTCTTAGGGCTGCCATGTCTGCATCCCTTATCTTCAGGAGCTCTTGAATGCCTTTGACATCTTTAGGGTCATGCCCTATCTCTATGATTACCTCTTCCAAGGACTTGATCCTATTGTCCTTGGCTTGTGATGAAGCTCTTTCTAACTCCAGCTGAGAAGCTGTGTTGTCTAGACTGCTCTTTAATTTATAATTTTCTAATGTCTCATCTGCCAAGGAGGCATACACCATTTCACCAGTCTGCTTATGCAGTTCAATCTTGTCCATGGGGTGTATGTCTTTGGCAAGAACCTCCATGTTGGTTCTCAGATAGTCCGAGGTGGACTGAGGCTGCAAAGCTGTAGGCATGAAGTGGCTCATTATCATTTTGCCTTCGCTCACATCGAAAGCAGACATGAGTCTCTGCTGGTTGCTAGGAGCTAGGTTCAACAAGTGATCATATAGCTGCACTTTTATTGGATCACTCCTCCTTTTTATGTCAATGAATTGCTGTTTTATACTTGACTGTCCTTTTCTTGTTTCACTGGAGGAGCTGACCTCTCCTCCCATTGTCATGTCATGTCCTCGCTGGGATGAGCTGGCCGAAAGTTCTCCACTGGGTGGGCCCATACCCATGGCTTGCCTTACTGCAATGTCCTCCTCTTGGGAGTCATTCAGTCTTTGTCTCTTCTCTCCCCTGATGAAAGATGAGGTGTGGGGGGTCTCTCTCTCCCTTTTCCTTGTCACATCCTCCTTTTGTGGTGTTTGGAGGACTGATGTGTCAACATTGGTGTCTGTCCTGGGAGGCACATTTGTTTGAGGCTGCTGCTCGGTACTGCCAGGTTGATCTGTCCCCTTTTCCTGCTGTAAGGGCTGCTCACTGGACTGTGCTTTTTCTTGTTGCTGTCCCAGCTCTTGCTGTTCCATTTCCTCTTGCTGCTGTAGCAAGGTGTCCACTTGTTCCTCTGTCAATACAGGTGGCTGTTCCACCTGTTTACCTTTGTCTTTGCTTGCTGCCTGGGATGTCTTCTCAGTGGTTTGCTGCTGTGCTGCTGAAGATCCAGCAGCTGTTCCACTTTGCTTTCTGTAGGAGTAGGGCACCTGTGCACAAGTTTCCAAGTCAGTTTCCTTTTGTACATTCCTGGCTTCTTTCTCAAGCAGTTCTACCTCAGTGAGTTGTTCTATTAGTGTACCCTCTTCCCAATCTAGTGCATTGGCATACTTTTCTATTTCCGGTTGTCTTTTATGTGCATAGTTGCCCAGTCTGTATCTAATTCTCCTGAGGGAAATACTATGATTGGGGTCATAAGGAATCCACTCAAAACTGGTCTGCAATCTGAGGCCTTCCAGCATGTTGTGTGCCTCTTTCCATCCTTCCTCTTTCTTGTTATACAGGAAGGAACCTAGCTGACTTCTTACCTTCAATTGTGACTTCTTGTTTCTACTCTGAAAGTGAAGGTAATCTGAGTTCCCAAACTGCCTGAAATACTCCAGGGCAAAAAGCCTCATGGGGACATACCTTGGCAATCTAAATGGGTTCAATTCACAGCCATATATCCTAATGACTGTGTGGTTCTGGTAGAAGTACCAGTTGCCAATGTTGTAGGATTTGTTCAGATGTAGAATCCTCCTCATTTCATCGGTTAATCTAGGAGGAGGAGTACCTTGCAGAACTGTTAGGGCCGGATGAACAAATAGATCAATGAACTCACAGTATGTATAGGGTGATACTGAGGTAAAATGAAACACAGAGGTCCAGAAAACAACTGATCTTGGGCTTCCTTGGGCATTGAGTGGCCTCAAAGGAACTGAGAAGGTAGCTGGCTGATAGAAAAGAAATAAATGATAGATATATGAGGAGTACCTAAACAGCCTCTCCCTTTTCAAATTCATGAACTGATCATGGATTTTCTCTGCTATGTAAGTTGCATAATCATATTGCACAACTGGAGGCTTACCAGGGGCAAACATGGACAGCATTGCCATTATACTTTCATCTACATCTTCCAGCCCCCTGAACCCTAGGACATAGCTAATTAGGTCCACCAGCATTCTGCCCAACTCATTCAGACAATGGTACCCAATAGGAGGGGTTCTGACTGTTTCAGAGCCTGATATGACGAACAGTTGGTTGATTTTGATAATCTGGTCACTGGACAGCTTGATCCCTGTGTTAATTAGATTCTGCATGGACAGAGGGGTCAATTTCTTGGCTGTATTGAAGTGCAGCATCTGGTTTATGCTCTCTGGGGTGATCTGGAACAGGACTAGGCCTGTGGGGCTTATGACTGCCCTTTGGCTGGGGTCATAGCATTCCTGGCAGCTGTAAATGAGCTCTGGCATTGGATTGACTTGGGGAAGGTTGTATATGGGCAAATTTGACTCCCAAATCCCCAAGATATCTGCTCCACTATGGTGCTGGGCTCTTAGTTCATTCAGCATTAACACATTATACTTGGTTCCCATAGGAAACCAATCCAGCATTTGGTAGTCCATGTCTCCCAGGGCTTTCCATGCCAGTTCTTGGTGAGGAGCATTGATGGGCTTGATGTTCAGTGCAATAGGGGTCTCCATAGCTGTTCAAGTTACTAGAATTGCAAATAGACAGGTGGAATGGTGAAAACACAGTCTGGAGACAGTCTTCTGTGGAAACGGTTGAGGTTTTGAGTATTCAAGGGGAATTCTCTCAGTAGCAATTGAAATACTACTGGATTCTAGTGATAGAGTCTCTCTGTGGTGTGACTGAACTCTCTAACAGGGTGGAATATGTCTATTAGCAATTTCTGCCGGGAAAACGCAGAATTACAGAGGTTTTTAATGAGAATTGCAGGTTTTTAGAGCTCTGCCAGCGTTTCTTGGCCCTCACAGTGACAATGCTGGATGAATGAAAGGGAATGAACGGTGTAAATCTAGTCTTTATGGTCCCATTATCCCTGTGAGCAATTTTGAGCTAAATGAAGGTCGTATGGAGGGCGAAATGGTCTAAATACCTGTAATCCGACGAGCAGAGGTTGAAACACAGGTACACAGGTGCTTTTTGAGAAGGTCGCCCGGGCAAATCAACTGGCTGGCGAAAATTCGAGCTCAAACGGTCAAGCAAAGCGCACAGTAAAAACACAGTGTAAATGGTAAAAATACGGGAAAATTTGGTAAATATGGCTCATTTTACCATTTGGCGCTTTTTTCTGCTGACGTCAGCATGACGTCATTGGTGGGTCATGGTGAGGTGGCGTCAGCTGACGTCATCAGGCGACGTGGCGGTGGGCGACTGGTCAACGGTTTAGGCGAGGTGGCAGCCCAGTCAGCAGTGAGGTGGGCCAATAATATAAGCGGGTACGGGCAGGCAACGACGTGGCGATGAATTAACGGCGGGCAAGTTGCGGTTAACGTGCAGCGGTCACGGTTAAGGGCTTAACCGTTGCAGTCTCCCGGGGCGGTTAAGGTACGGCGCGATGGATGTCAGAGCGGGCTCCGAGATAGTTTAACGCCCGACGCGTGGAGGAGGCGTGACAAGGCGCAACGTCACTTCCCCGGAAGTTAACGTGCGGTCACGGGAGGCGCTCCGATATTGCTGTAGGCCGTCGGATCTGGTGGGCTTGATCCGACGGCTGGCGGAGGGATAACATGCGCCTTCAATATTACGGGCGGAAAAATCAAAATTTGTGGGTTTGTGTGGGTTTTTTCAAATGTTTGTTTAAACCACAATGCGGTAGGATCGGGGAATGTGCCAGAGGCGGGAATTTGACCTTTGCAAAGGTTTTACAGGCAAAATGGATTTCAGAGAGTGGGTTTTAGCAGTGCAGGGGTGATTTGAAGGTAAATCGACTTGCAGTAGAGGGGAAATGGGTGGAATAGGTTCACCAAAGTGGCCAGATGCCATTTGGTCCCTTTTTTGAAAAATACACGGCTATTATGCCTAGGGGAGGGAATATACATAAGATTTGGGGTTTTATACACTTTAGTGTTAATAGTATTAGGGGTGGGGTAAGATAAGGGATGTTATATAGTAGAATTAGGAGTTAATATGAATGAAGAAGGGGGATTTAGAAAGGGGTGTTAGTGATGGTTTAGAGAGGGAAAGAGAAGAAGTTAGTGATGCTCTTTGCTGTAATTTCCTGGAATTCACCACTTTGTTTGCTGATAGATCAATTGCCTTGGCAAGAGACCTATTGATACTTGTGTAATGGTGATCATATTTTTTCTGCAACCACAACTGCCTACCCAACTATTTTGCCTAGCATTTTTTGTTTCTTCTTGGAGGGGCACTTGAACTTGCAACCCTCAATTGCCTTTTCTTTTCTTTGGCTTTTTTCCTCTTTTCTCTCTATCTACTTCTACCCTTATGTCTTCCAAGGTCCCAGATTAAACTTTTGGAAACCTTTGTTTCTCTACCTGAACTACTTGTCTGCCAAGATTAAGCTGTTTGGACAGACCTTTTTTCTCTATTCTACAACTCAAAATTGAAACATGGCATGATCCAGATTAAACTGTTGAATCATCCACAAAAATTGAAACAAGGTCCTCAATACTAGAAACACTTTACCCAGCTCTTGCTCTCTAAGAAATATGGGATCTTTGGGATACCAAAGCAGAGCATATTTGGCTTTTCTCTTGCCAATCATGAAATATGAAACCTATTACTATAGGTATCCAACAGTGGCTCCACATGGGGATGGTTTTTCTTTTGAAAGACCAAGAACAGCAGGTCAGATTGCCTTGTTGCATGACTGCCCATCTTTGTCTTTAAAATCTGCTGCATATAATCTGTCAAAATTAGTGTGCTTCTTTCTTGGAGAGCCTCTGATTCTATCTGCCTGTTGCTGCTAGGTGCAGCATTTGGGAAAACCTCTTTATACAATTTAAATCACAAGAGAATATGTACAATTGCATATATACAATGAACCTCTGAATTTCTATCATAGTGAACAGTCAAAATAGTGCTTCAGCATCCTGCCATTGACAGGACCTTCATCCAGCTCAGTTATAGTCAAGCTTTTTAGGAAGTAGGTGTTATTACCTTGTACTGCTTGGACAGCAAATGGTCCTTTCCATAAAGAATCAAACTTCCCATGTTTTCCTTTCTCTTCTCTTCTTGCATCCCACTTTAAAACTTTGTCCCCCACATTGAAATCTTCAGCTTTAGTTCTTCTGTCAAAGGCCTTTTTCAGTTTCTCTTGTAGTATCTGCACTCTGCTGAAAACTTGTTCTCTGGTCTGCTGTAGACAAATTATCTGGTTAATCCTTCTTTGCATGTCATTAGGCTCTGCTTGGCTTTCTTGTAGAAGTTTCATAACTGGCACTCCTAGTGATGAAGGAAATCTGGCCTCTAATCCATAGACTAACTCATATGGGCTGGTCCCAATTGATCTTTTGGTGGTTAATCTGTCTGCCCATAAAGCATTTACTAGTTTCTTATGCCAGTTCTTTTTGTTCTCTTCCAGCACTTTCTTTATGATGTTTATCAGGCTTTTGTTTGATGATTCAGCGAGACCATTTCCTTGAGGATAGTAAGCTGTAGAATGGCCCAAAGTAATGTGAAATTTATGGCAAAAGTTTACCATCTTCTTGGATCTGAAGGCAGCAGCATTGTCTGTTATTATCTTGTCTGGGCAGCCAAATCTAGCCAGTATATTGTTCTCCAAAAATTGAATGATTACTGAATCATTTGCTTGTCTGCATGGGGCAGCTTCAATCCACTTGGTGAAGTAGTCTGTTGCTGTTAGAATCCATCTGTGTTGTCCTGAAGATGAGGGGTGAATTTCTCCGATGAAATCCAAGCCCCATTGTTGAAAAGGTCTCTCTGTTGCAATGGGCCTCAAAGGGAGTGGCAGCAATTGTCTTTTGCCTTCAAACAGTTGGCACTTGTGGCATGATGTTGTGAATTTCTTCATATCTGAGAACATAGTGGGCCAGTAATAACCAGCCCTTAATATCTTGTCCACAGTGGACTTCCAGTACAAATGTCCACCACAGTCTCCAGCATGGAATTCTTGCATAATATTGTCAGTTTCATTCTCAAGAAGACAGTGCAGCAAAATACCTTCGTGGTTTTTCCAGAGTAGATTCTCATCTATCACACAAAATTTAGATGTTTTCATTTTTAGGAACCTAGACTTAGTTCTGGACAGTCCTGGGGGAGCACACAGGTTTTGTAACACATAACAGATATCAGAGTACCAGGGAGATTGTTCAAAGGCTACATTGATCTTTGGAGTCGCCAGCTCTGTTTCACTGTCCATTTGGTTGATATCTAAAGCTCGGAAATTTGCTTCTGTCATTAACTTGGCCAAACCTTGCCCTTTTATCAGCTTTGTAGGCTTTATTTCAATGTCAAATTCAAGTATGTTTGCAATCCATTTTCCTCTCCTTCCCTCTAAGTTTTCTTGTGTGAGAATGTCTTTGACAATAGGACTTGGTACATAAGCTACAACATGGGAGTAAAGGATGTAAATCCTAAAGTCTTTGATGGCTTTGATCAAGGCATAGGCTTGTTTCTCCATTATTTGGTACTTTAGGGGGGCATCCCTAAGAGCTCTGCTGAAAAAAGCAATGGGCTTTTCATTCCCTTGGTCATCTTTCTGCAATAAAACAGCAGCAATAGTGTGTTGGGAGGCAAAGGAGAAAATGACGAAGTCTCTGTCAAACTGAGGGTTAGTTAACACTGGGGTTTGAGTCAAGGCCAATTTTATACTTTCAAAAGCTTGTTTTGCTTCAACAGTCCATTTGACCTTTGAATCTTTCTTTAGCATATTGTTTAATAATCTGATTAACTCTGCTAAATTTGGGATAAACCTTCTCAAAAAGTTGATTTTTCCCAAGAATCCTTGCAGCTCTTTGACATTCCTTGGGTGAGGCATTTGTAGGATAGCTTGTATCCTATCTGGATCAATTCTTATGCCATCTTTCGAAATGATGTGTCCTAGAAGTTTCCCTTCTTCTAAACCAAATAAAGACTTCTTGGGGTTTAAGGAAATACCATATTTCCTGCATGTTATGAAGATTTGTCTCAGATGTTTCAAGTGTTCTTGGTCAGATTTTGAAAAGGGTGTAAGATCATCTAAGTAAATGACCAAGAAATCATGAATTTCCTTTGCAAAAGCAATGTCCATTGCTCTCTGAAATGTTGCCCCTGCATTTTTCAATCCAAAGGGCATCTTCACATACTTGAAAGTACCCCATGGGGTAGTAAATGCAGTCTTGTCTTGATCATCAGGGTGTACCAGGATTTGATTGAAACCTGAGAAGCCATCCAACAATGATATTCTTGAGGCTCCTACTACTCTTTGAAGGATGTGGTCCATTTTGGGTAAGGGATAATTGTCTTTGAGTGACACTAGGTTCAAATTTCTTAAGTCTACACAAAGTCTAATCTCACCAGTTTTCTTTCTTGTAGGGACCAAATTTGAAATCCACTCAGAAAACCTGATTGGTGCTATGATCCCAGCTTTGAACATTTTTTGTAATTCCTTTTCAATGGAAGGAAGAAGCACAGGATTAATTCTTCTCAATTTCTGTTTGAATGGTTTTTGATCAGGCTTGAGGGGAATGGTGTGCTGGATAACAGAGGTATCATAAGACTTCAAGTCTTCATAACCCCAGGCAAAGACATCTTGGAATTCTTTAAAGAGATCAACATATTTGGGTTTTTGATCAGGGGGCAAAGCAGCAGACAGCTTTATTATTTTAGGCTTGTCAGTGGTACCAATGTTACATTCTTCAATTGTTGCATCTAATGGTTGCATCTTTGGTTTCCTGGGGACATCATTTGAGTCAAAAATGTCCTCTAGTGGGGTAAGGCCTGCTGGAAGAAGATTGTCTTTGAGTTGTATGATTTCATCTTCAGCGTTGCTCAGCTCTTCACAGTCAATTTGGTGAATTTGCTGAATGTTTTCTTTGTCGAAAATGGTTGGACTAAGTAGTTGTTTTGCTGTCCTAGGTGACATTGGGTGGGCAGACTGTTGAAACTGTAATTGTGATTGACTTGCCCCATCAACTGTTTGAGATTGACTTGCTGTCTCAAGGTCAATATTTAATCCTGTAAACTCTTGTTGCAAAGTTAAAAAGTTGTTTATTTGCCTATCATTCTCAAATACTTGCCATTCTTTGACATTGTTTGGAATAGAAGGCCTATATTTGACTTCTGCTGTGAAACAATTGTTGGGTTGTAGTGGGAATTTGAAGGTGCTGGCAAATGTTGCCAAGCTGTGAGCATGGAGATTGTGGCCCCTAGGAATCTTTGTGAGAACAAACTCGGAGAAAGTTTCTAGTATTTCAATTACAGCAGACCTATAGGACCTTAATCTTTTGTCATTGGTGACAAAATCCCCTTTTACTTGTTGAATTACTAGATCAGAGTCCCCCATGATTGAGAGGCTATGTGCTTGTAATGATTTTGCAATCTTGAGGCCTAGTAGCAGAGCTTCATATTCTGCCATATTGTTAGTGCATTTAAAGTTCAATCTATAAGCCCGGCCTTGTGCACAGGCTTTCTCTTTGTTATGTATCCATACTCCAGCTCCTGCCCCTAACTTGTTAACTGAGCCATCAAACTCTAGGACCCACAGACTATCTTGCTGGTCAGGAGATTTTAAATTCTTTTCATGGGATGGCCATGTGAGCATGAGTTGAGGTTTCTTTTCCCATTTGTCTCCTAGGATAATTTCATCATTTGTTTGACAATTTTTGACAACTAAAGGAGGGTGAATGGGTATTGTTGGGCTGATTAAATTTTGGCAGGTGCCACTTGTTTGATCGATGTTTTGTTCTTGTATGGGTGTTTCGGTCTTAATGTCATTGCTTAAGGAATTTGTGCTGTCATTGAAAAGGATGAAGGAGTCTATGTCCGAGTGGACAGCATATATTGGAAAATTTTGAGGCTTTTCTTCACTGCTGACCATATATTTCATGAGTGTTTCCCTATAAAGTCTCTTGGGTTGTCCAAAGACAGAGATGGTTGCATATGACATGTCTAATTGCAGGGAGCCTTGGAGCTTGGCTCCCCATGATCTTGATAGGAGCATTCCATATTTGGGTGGGATATCAGCAACAACAACATCCATTAGAATGGTTTTGTTGGGGAATTGAACCAGGGACACACATAAATCCTTAATTAGGCCCAAGCATTTGACTTGACTAGAATCAAAAGAAAACAGGTCTTTGTATGGTCTTGTTATATCCAAGTTTAATCTTTCCATGACTGCTTTTGGCATAAGGTTGTGAGATGCACCTGAGTCAAACATTGCATTATGCAGTATTTTATCATGAACATGCAAGCTGACATAAAAAGGCAAAACTCCTGTGACTACTGTTTTTCCATCTACCTCTGGGCCAAACAGTAATTCTGGAGTGTCATCTAGCACATTTACATCATCTTTGTTGTTGGTGAGCTGAAGGGATTTTTTGATCTGTTGCTTATATATGTCATGCTTGGCTAGCTCTGAAAGGGGAATTGCTATCTTTAACTTTCCAATTTCTGTTCCTAGGTCAAAAGGTTTATCCACCTGAATTTTAGAGTCACGGATAGCAGTCCTTTCTCTGTTCATTGAATCTTCTTGTTGGATTTCATCTTGATTTTGGAGCCTGCCCCTCATGTTGATGTCTTGAGGGGTAATGTTCGGACTTGGGTGGGATGATGAGGTTGCCAAGGGTTGTTGTGGTGTGGACGGTATTTCAGTGACCTCCTCAACCACTACTTCTTTTGTAGGTAAGTTTGTTTTGTCATTAGGTTCAGTGACTAAGGTTTCTTTAGATTGCTGTTTCTCCTTTATCTTCTCAGGCTGATTTGCATTTACAGTCCGACTTCTTAGTTTGTATTGTTTATGGACTTCATAGACAGCAGTATCATACCCTTGTTTAAAGTCAAAAGACTCTCCTGATTGTGTTTGGAATGTTTTGTTTTCATCCTCCTCATGGTCTTCTTGTGTTAAGAAAACATGGCTTTTACCATCCAGACCTATTAAGTTGATGTCAGGATCTTCATTGAGCTGATTAGCTGAAGAAGTTTCTGCATAATTTTCTTGAAAAGGGGGTCTGATATCTTGGTCAGCGCCTGTCTTCCCTATATTGGGGTTCTGTGTTCTCCTAAAATTTGGGTTTCTAGGAGGATTGTTTTGTGGTGCCTCCCATGATGACTTTCTTTCAACTGATTCCACTCTTTCACCTAGTCTCTTCATGCTGTTTAGTATTGCATCCAACTTTTGATCAACACCTGAGGGCTCTTCTTTGAAACCAACCTTCTTTTCCAGCTTTGCCCTGTTTCTTTTGGCAATTAGGTTGGCCTCTACAGTGACTGCAACTCTTTGGGCTTCTGCAAGGGTTGGAGGGTCTCTTTCTCTCAACTGATAGGCCATATCAGAATCAAAACCATCAGGGAAGTTATAAAGGGCCAAATCAGGAGGGGGCCTTAAGTTCTGGGGAATAGCATTGTATATGTTGTTAAACCTAGCACAATACTCCAACACCGTTTCTTGGGGACCTCTTTTAATAGTGTTATATTCACCAAGTATATGGTGCGGATCTCTCTTTTTCTCCCATCTGTTGGTGAATTCCTGGTATAGAACTTCAGGGGTTGCAATGGAATTTGCATTTAAGGATCTAAACCAAGTTCTAACATCCCCAGTTAAGCTTTGAACAAAAATTCTCATCCTAACACTGTCATCATCTATTTCATAGGTCTCAAAGTGGTCTTGCATCTTTTTAGCATGCTGGATGGCTGTCAAAGGGCCATGGGAGTCAAAAAATGAGAGTCTAGTTTGGTAGTCTTGGGGTAGAGCTGGAGCATTGGCTGGTATCTGCAGCGGTGCATATCTGTTAGCCATGTTTATGGGATTTATAGGGTTAATAGGAACAAATGGGACAACAGGGATTACAGGTGTAACCGGGTTAAGAGGATGGGTAATAAGTGGGGAACTGGTTGAGGGAGTGTGTGCAGATGGTGAAGATGGGAGAGAAGGGCTGTGAGGTGTTGATGATGAGCTAGGGGAATTAGGTGTGGAACGGAAAAGGACTTTACAAGGAGTTGGAATGAGGATAGGTTGGTGTAAACTTATATCTGAATCAGCAAGCTTCTCCTGCTTTTGCTGTCTCCTTATGTTCTTTGGTATGATATTTGGGTTATCGACGATGATGGGTTGATTAGGGTCAGGGTTTGCCCTAGTGTGCCTTGGGTTTCTTTTGGGAGCCAGCTTCTAAGTATTCTTTAGAACTTTATACAGAAAGTTTTGTATGTTCAAGGACTAGGTAAGAATTCTGGAATGACTATATATTTCTCAAAGCTAGTATGAAGTTTCCCTAGTTAGCTCTTCCCTAAAGCTGTCCCTGTGTTTACAGAAACAGTCCTAAGGCCTCTTGGCTAGTTTCAGGCTTGATGGTAGCTTTTGGAAATAGATAGTAATTGAAAAATTCTAAGTCCCCAGTGGAGTCGCCATTTATGTTAACACCCAGGTTGTTCCCTATGACTCCCAAGGGAATACGGCCGGGGTAACCACTAACCAATCTTTGGATCACTGTTCCTAGCCAAACTGTGATCAGAGAGGGCTCTCTCTTTATGATTTGCAACTGTTTGTAATAGGGTTTTAGGCTAGCTTTTATGTACTGATTTTTTGTTTATGTTTGGTTGATGAAACTCCTTTTAGATTCTATTGATGTAGTTTTCAGAGAGGTTGAATACCATTGGGCAATGGAGTCTGTGGCTATAAGTGTTTGAAACTTTGAGATGAAAGATGGAACTTACAGGGCCATTAGAGTGCTTAATAGAACAGGTTTTTTGATTAAATTACTGGAAACAGGTAATACAACAGTGAAAGCATTTAAGAATTTTCACTTGTTATCTATATGTTCCCAACAGACAGCTTTAAGAGGAGAAAACAGAGGTCTTAGGGGCAAAAGTTGAATCCCTGAGAATGACTGTTACAATAAAAACACAGTTTTGAATTGTAGCAATTAAGAATTACAATTCTGTCACTGTATATGAGGAAAACATATATAATAGCTCGGTTTGAGTCCAGGGTAAACATGGTTAAATCCTGGTACTATCCTTTCACCTTGCTATCAAGTGTAAAACATTAGAACAACTAAGAGAACAAAAGACTCAAAAACACATGACAAAGAGATTTGAGAATACTTGCTGTTTTATGCAACACCCTGGAATCCTGTAACATTCATCTTTCACCACAATACATCAAAGAACACCGAGCCTTGGAAATTCCATTCTTCCTTTGTATTAATTTTCTGAAAATGTTACAACGAGCTAGAGCTCTTCAAAAGAAAATAACAACCACCAACCAACCCCTTTCACTGCTGTGAAGGGTGAATATATACTTGCGGTCATTTACAAAATATCTGAGTCCTGAGTTATCTCAGATTTTACTTCCTTACCAACTATTTAAGATATTATGGGCACAATTTAATGCAGCATTGATTACAGAGTACAGGCATTTTAATGCTCTGTCAGAAGATATTTTAGCCTTTGGAGACAGCTAAGTCGGTCGAGATTTTCTGAGTAAATGCTGGAAAATCTGTCTTTAATGCTTTGTACGCTGTGTCTTGGACTTGTCACCTGTGATTGTGACTGTTGCTTGTGTTGAGCTCAATGGTCCTGCTGAGTTGGCTCAGCCTCTGCCTCTTTCCTGTAGATATTTTTCCTCAAAACTGTGCCTGCGCATGATGCTTATTTGCCTGTAGGAACAGCGCTACTGATTCTGGCCTGACAGAACTGTTTGTGTCAAATTTCTCCAGGCATCCTGAGTGGGCAGTTGGTGTGCTAGGATTGCACCCAGAGTTTCATCTGCTTCTGTAAATTTGAAGAAGTTAGGTGGTGTGTCAAACAGATGGTCCACTTCATTCATTAGGAAAAACAGGTTTTCCACTCTGTCATACATACTTTGCCCTGTGGCTGGCCCTGGCTCTGCTGAAGTGCTGGGTGGTTGTGCAATTTCTGCCACTGCATGGGCATCAATCCTCTTGTTATAATTGTCCAGGGTGAGCAGTCTTCCTACACTGCTTAAGATGCTGGGGAGGCCTCTGTTCTGCAGAGTCACGAATTTTTCCAGGAATCTATTGATCTCAGTTTGCATATCCTGGGTCCTCCTCTCCAATGTTCCAACTAAGTTCCTTAATGTAACGACTCTCTTTGCTACAGCAATTGCTTCTGTCCTGTTAGTGATTCCCATGACAGCTAATTGAGAGCTAGTCTTATAGTTCAGAGTGTTGATTATCCTTGTAGCAGCTTCTGGCATGTGTCCAAGGCTCGCCCTGGCTCTCTGTATTTCTTTATTTGCTTTAGTGATGAGCACCATTTGCTCATCCATGGTCTCAATATATTGCCACTGTTTGGCAATGGACCTTCCAATGTTGCTCCATAATACTGCTTTCATTTCAGCTGTCACCCTTTCTAGTGCAAGCTCCTTCTCTAGTTCAGCAATCCTCTTTTTAAGAGCTTTCACCTCTCTGTCTTTGGTTGCCTCATTCTGTTTGCTCCTGTCAAACCTTTCATTTACCTTAGTCAAGGTTTTCTTAAGCTCATCCAGCTCTTTCATTTGAGATTCCATGGCTTGGATCTCAGCTTGCAGCTTTTGCATGTCTAAGCTAGCAGCCTGTTCTGATTTTGTAGTTGTTGCTGCTGTGGATGGTGCCGTGGTTTCTGTTTGCTGAAGAGGAGGAGTAATCTTGGGAGGGGTTTCCTCAAGGTTTATTATGATAGGAGGAGGCTGGGAGGGTTGGCCCTCTTCTCTTTGCTTCAGTGTCTCCTGTAGTGCTGCCTTTGCAGCTTCAGTCTGTCCTAGCTGGTCCTGAGTCCTGACCAGCTCTTTATATAAGGACACCAACAGATCTGTAGCATCCTTCTCTTGCCTTTGCTGGGCTGGGCAACTTCATCGGTCTGTGGATGGAGGGTGGCCGGGAGTTTGATCTTCTTTCTTAGGGCTGCCATGTCTGCATCCCTTATCTTCAGGAGCTCTTGAATGCCTTTGACATCTTTAGGGTCATGCCCTATCTCTATGATTACCTCTTCCAAGGACTTGATCCTATTGTCCTTGGCTTGTGATGAAGCTCTTTCTAACTCCAGCTGAGAAGCTGTGTTGTCTAGACTGCTCTTTAATTTATAATTTTCTAATGTCTCATCTGCCAAGGAGGCATACACCATTTCACCAGTCTGCTTATGCAGTTCAATCTTGTCCATGGGGTGTATGTCTTTGGCAAGAACCTCCATGTTGGTTCTCAGATAGTCCGAGGTGGACTGAGGCTGCAAAGCTGTAGGCATGAAGTGGCTCATTATCATTTTGCCTTCGCTCACATCGAAAGCAGACATGAGTCTCTGCTGGTTGCTAGGAGCTAGGTTCAACAAGTGATCATATAGCTGCACTTTTATTGGATCACTCCTCCTTTTTATGTCAATGAATTGCTGTTTTATACTTGACTGTCCTTTTCTTGTTTCACTGGAGGAGCTGACCTCTCCTCCCATTGTCATGTCATGTCCTCGCTGGGATGAGCTGGCCGAAAGTTCTCCACTGGGTGGGCCCATACCCATGGCTTGCCTTACTGCAATGTCCTCCTCTTGGGAGTCATTCAGTCTTTGTCTCTTCTCTCCCCTGATGAAAGATGAGGTGTGGGGGGTCTCTCTCTCCCTTTTCCTTGTCACATCCTCCTTTTGTGGTGTTTGGAGGACTGATGTGTCAACATTGGTGTCTGTCCTGGGAGGCACATTTGTTTGAGGCTGCTGCTCGGTACTGCCAGGTTGATCTGTCCCCTTTTCCTGCTGTAAGGGCTGCTCACTGGACTGTGCTTTTTCTTGTTGCTGTCCCAGCTCTTGCTGTTCCATTTCCTCTTGCTGCTGTAGCAAGGTGTCCACTTGTTCCTCTGTCAATACAGGTGGCTGTTCCACCTGTTTACCTTTGTCTTTGCTTGCTGCCTGGGATGTCTTCTCAGTGGTTTGCTGCTGTGCTGCTGAAGATCCAGCAGCTGTTCCACTTTGCTTTCTGTAGGAGTAGGGCACCTGTGCACAAGTTTCCAAGTCAGTTTCCTTTTGTACATTCCTGGCTTCTTTCTCAAGCAGTTCTACCTCAGTGAGTTGTTCTATTAGTGTACCCTCTTCCCAATCTAGTGCATTGGCATACTTTTCTATTTCCGGTTGTCTTTTATGTGCATAGTTGCCCAGTCTGTATCTAATTCTCCTGAGGGAAATACTATGATTGGGGTCATAAGGAATCCACTCAAAACTGGTCTGCAATCTGAGGCCTTCCAGCATGCTGTGTGCCTCTTTCCATCCTTCCTCTTTCTTGTTATACAGGAAGGAACCTAGCTGACTTCTTACCTTCAATTGTGACTTCTTGTTTCTACTCTGAAAGTGAAGGTAATCTGAGTTCCCAAACTGCCTGAAATACTCCAGGGCAAAAAGCCTCATGGGGACATACCTTGGCAATCTAAATGGGTTCAATTCACAGCCATATATCCTAATGACTGTGTGGTTCTGGTAGAAGTACCAGTTGCCAATGTTGTAGGATTTGTTCAGATGTAGAATCCTCCTCATTTCATCGGTTAATCTAGGAGGAGGAGTACCTTGCAGAACTGTTAGGGCCGGATGAACAAATAGATCAATGAACTCACAGTATGTATAGGGTGATACTGAGGTAAAATGAAACACAGAGGTCCAGAAAACAACTGATCTTGGGCTTCCTTGGGCATTGAGTGGCCTCAAAGGAACTGAGAAGGTAGCTGGCTGATAGAAAAGAAATAAATGATAGATATATGAGGAGTACCTAAACAGCCTCTCCCTTTTCAAATTCATGAACTGATCATGGATTTTCTCTGCTATGTAAGTTGCATAATCATATTGCACAGCTGGAGGCTTACCAGGGGCAAACATGGACAGCATTGCCATTATACTTTCATCTACATCTTCCAGCCCCCTGAACCCTAGGACATAGCTAATTAGGTCCACCAGCATTCTGCCCAACTCATTCAGACAATGGTACCCAATAGGAGGGGTTCTGACTGTTTCAGAGCCTGATATGACGAACAGTTGGTTGATTTTGATAATCTGGTCACTGGACAGCTTGATCCCTGTGTTAATTAGATTCTGCATGGACAGAGGGGTCAATTTCTTGGCTGTATTGAAGTGCAGCATCTGGTTTATGCTCTCTGGGGTGATCTGGAACAGGACTAGGCCTGTGGGGCTTATGACTGCCCTTTGGCTGGGGTCATAGCATTCCTGGCAGCTGTAAATGAGCTCTGGCATTGGATTGACTTGGGGAAGGTTGTATATGGGCAAATTTGACTCCCAAATCCCCAAGATATCTGCTCCACTATGGTGCTGGGCTCTTAGTTCATTCAGCATTAACACATTATACTTGGTTCCCATAGGAAACCAATCCAGCATTTGGTAGTCCATGTCTCCCAGGGCTTTCCATGCCAGTTCTTGGTGAGGAGCATTGATGGGCTTGATGTTCAGTGCAATAGGGGTCTCCATAGCTGTTCAAGTTACTAGAATTGCAAATAGACAGGTGGAATGGTGAAAACACAGTCTGGAGACAGTCTTCTGTGGAAACGGTTGAGGTTTTGAGTATTCAAGGGGAATTCTCTCAGTAGCAATTGAAATACTACTGGATTCTAGTGATAGAATCTCTCTGTGGTGTGACTGAACTCTCTAACAGGGTGGAATATGTCTATTAGCAATTTCTGCCGGGAAAACGCAGAATTACAGAGGTTTTTAATGAGAATTGCAGGTTTTTAGAGCTCTGCCAGCGTTTCTTGGCCCTCACAGTGACAATGCTGGATGAATGAAAGGGAATGAACGGTGTAAATCTAGTCTTTATGGTCCCATTATCCCTGTGAGCAATTTTGAGCTAAATGAAGGTCGTATGGAGGGCGAAATGGTCTAAATACCTGTAATCCGACGAGCAGAGGTTGAAACACAGGTACACAGGTGCTTTTTGAGAAGGTCGCCCGGGCAAATCAACTGGCTGGCGAAAATTCGAGCTCAAACGGTCAAGCAAAGCGCACAGTAAAAACACAGTGTAAATGGTAAAAATACGGGAAAATTTGGTAAATATGGCTCATTTTACCATTTGGCGCTTTTTTCTGCTGACGTCAGCATGACGTCATTGGTGGGTCATGGTGAGGTGGCGTCAGCTGACGTCATCAGGCGACGTGGCGGTGGGCGACTGGTCAACGGTTTAGGCGAGGTGGCAGCCCAGTCAGCAGTGAGGTGGGCCAATAATATAAGCGGGTACAGGCAGGCAACGACGTGGCGATGAATTAACGGCGGGCAAGTTGCGGTTAACGTGCAGCGGTCACGGTTAAGGGCTTAACCGTTGCAGTCTCCCGGGGCGGTTAAGGTACGGCGCGATGGATGTCAGAGCGGGCTCCGAGATAGTTTAACGCCCGACGCGTGGAGGAGGCGTGACAAGGCGCAACGTCACTTCCCCGGAAGTTAACGTGCGGTCACGGGAGGCGCTCCGATATTGCTGTAGGCCGTCGGATCTGGTGGGCTTGATCCGACGGCTGGCGGAGGGATAACATGCGCCTTCAATATTACGGGCGGAAAAATCAAAATTTGTGGGTTTGTGTGGGTTTTTTCAAATGTTTGTTTAAACCACAATGCGGTAGGATCGGGGAATGTGCCAGAGGCGGGAATTTGACCTTTGCAAAGGTTTTACAGGCAAAATGGATTTCAGAGAGTGGGTTTTAGCAGTGCAGGGGTGATTTGAAGGTAAATCGACTTGCAGTAGAGGGGAAATGGGTGGAATAGGTTCACCAAAGTGGCCAGATGCCATTTGGTCCCTTTTTTGAAAAATACACGGCTATTATGCCTAGGGGAGGGAATATACATAAGATTTGGGGTTTTATACACTTTAGTGTTAATAGTATTAGGGGTGGGGTAAGATAAGGGATGTTATATAGTAGAATTAGGAGTTAATATGAATGAAGAAGGGGGATTTAGAAAGGGGTGTTAGTGATGGTTTAGAGAGGGAAAGAGAAGAAGTTAGTGATGCTCTTTGCTGTAATTTCCTGGAATTCACCACTTTGTTTGCTGATAGATCAATTGCCTTGGCAAGAGACCTATTGATACTTGTGTAATGGTGATCATATTTTTTCTGCAACCACAACTGCCTACCCAACTATTTTGCCTAGCATTTTTTGTTTCTTCTTGGAGGGGCACTTGAACTTGCAACCCTCAATTGCCTTTTCTTTTCTTTGGCTTTTTTCCTCTTTTCTCTCTATCTACTTCTACCCTTATGTCTTCCAAGGTCCCAGATTAAACTTTTGGAAACCTTTGTTTCTCTACCTGAACTACTTGTCTGCCAAGATTAAGCTGTTTGGACAGACCTTTTTTCTCTATTCTACAACTCAAAATTGAAACATGGCATGATCCAGATTAAACTGTTGAATCATCCACAAAAATTGAAACAAGGTCCTCAATACTAGAAACACTTTACCCAGCTCTTGCTCTCTAGGAAATATGGGATCTTTGGGATACCAAAGCAGAGCATATTTGGCTTTTCTCTTGCCAATCATGAAATATGAAACCTATTACTATAGGTATCCAACACCGCCATTTCATCCATCTCATCATCTTCATTCCACTTCATTTTTCTTCCAAATCATTCATTCCATCTCATTTCCACCAATAAAGTCCCTTTTAGGACTATTCCATTCACTTAAGTTTGTTCTAATCATCTTTGTGCAGGCAGAAAAGTGTTGATTGCAGTTTCCGCAGCTGATACAGAGTTTCCGCAGCTGATACACTCTGTCTCTGCAATCAAAGCAATTCTGTTTCAAAAAGGAAAATTTACAGTCAGAGGTATCATCATCAAAGAGCAGCAAGGATACATAGCACCTACAAGGTCAGCAACAAACAAAGGGATCAAATGCAAATGTATGAAGGTATGTTCCAAATTTTTAACTAACAGTTTGATATCATTTATGTATGGTTTTCAAATCATGGTAGGAGGCACTTAATGTAATGATTGACAAGATCCTCGTCCACTCCTCGTCCATGATTCTGGGTAATCCACCTCACCATCATCCTAACGGTCCCTAATTACTATTGATTCGAACTTAATACGAACCGCTCTGCCATTAACTACTCGTACCTCAGTGACGTGTACTGGTGTACTACGGCTCTCCAAATGATCATTTCCGCAGCCAAGTGTACACAGCCACCTGACGTTCAGGGATTTGGCCGTTGTATCCTCTACTCATAACTCCACTTCTCGCATGCATAACCCCATCTTCATATTGTTATCTACTCCCTCACTCCACCGTTTTCACTCTCGTTTCCATACACCACTCTCGTTTTACCGTGAACCTCTCTGTTTTATTTTCCTCACCGCTCCACTCAAAACCTCGATCACCAGTCCTGCACCTTACAGTTCATTGCATCACGACCACTCTGTTATAGCCGTAAGTCCCGCTGTTGGGCACTGTTTTCCCGTGAAGCTTTCTCCTCCAGCGTTCAAACACCACTGTCAGAGCTGCAAGTGAACTGATAACCGAAATGGGAAAATTTTTAAGAGCAGAACCGGAGGGTTCGAAATTTTTAGAGGGTTACCCACAGATAAAGAAAGCACTGCAGAAAGCCAAATGGTTGGAGTTCATCCAGAAGTTTAAAGGGTACAATAAAGAGGTGACAAAGGCATTTGCCCGATCATTTAATGGAAATACCGTGGAGGTAGGAGACCTGCAGTTCACCATAACAGAGAGCACCTTGGCCACAGCAACCGATTTGCCTCAAAAAGGAGAACACTGGTTCAAAAACAGAAAAGTTGAAGATCAAGAGTGGAAAAATATGCTCAAAAATCCAGGTATGGATACCTCCATTTTCACTAAGGGAATCCCTGTACGAGTCATTAAGGAAGAGTGGACTTCATTACTGTTGCTTATTCAAAAAATTTTAACATGTGAAGGCCGCTTTGGTGTCATGTATGTATACCATGCAAGAATCATGATGCACTTTATGAATGACCATGCTATCAACCTACCTTATTTCTTGTTAGCTAGTCTAAAGAAGATGAGTGAAACTGTTCAGAAACACGTGGGAAACATTGAACCCCACTTGTCTCATCATGGACTCATTAGAATTTTAATTGAGGAGCAGTTGAAAACTAAAAATGATACATGGGAGAAGTTTCTAGTTAGAAACCATTTTCAAGAGATAGCCGAAGCCTCTAGCAGTCTCCTAAAATACCCAAGAGAAGTAGGAGAGGAGGGAGAGAAGTCACTGCCCAAGAAACTGATGTAGAATTTGAGGAAACTGCCCAAGAAACTGCTGAAGAGACTGTTCAAGAAACTGTCCAAGAAATTGTTCAAGAGGAAAAGAAAAAGGGAGGCAGAACTAAAAGACAAAAGAGGGATAAAGGGAAATCCATTGTGCAGGAGTTATACCCTTCACCTGAGCCCTCAATTGAAGAAGAATCCCAAACACTAGCTGATAGACTTGCTCAACTCCATGCTACTGCCCTCTCCAAAAAGAAACAAAAAGAAAAACAAAACAGTCAGCCAAAGAGTACTAGCATGCAAGTGAGAAGAAGCAGTAGACTTATAGAGAAGAAGAGTGTGACAAAAGAGAAACAGTCCCATTTCATTGATTTGGGCACACCTGAGAAGACTCCAATTCGGCTAAATATTGAGCTAAGTCCTCCAAGAGAGGAAAGTCCTTTCCAACAAGAGAGAGAAAGCCATTTTCAAGGATTTGAATTTAGGCCAAGAAAAACACCTGACATTGACCCTGACCAGCAGGTGGCATATGATTATTTTGAAACATTAGAGCAATCTGTTGCCGGTCCTAGCACTGTCTTGCCCCTTGAACAACAGGTTCAATCTCTGAAGCAAGAAGTATTTGAGTTAGAGATCCTGAATCGCCATATCAAACAGGAAAACGAAGCATTGAGAGAACAGAGCAAAGTGGACAAAATGGTCCACGACAACACAATGCTTCATTTGGGTCTTTGGCAAAGAAAGAACAGGAAATTGAAGAGGAAATGTAAGAAATTAAGCAGGGCCTTGGTTAACTTGAAATTCAGGTGCTTGGTTAGGAAACCAAGAGCAAATTTGACAACAAGGAGGAAAAGGAGAAGGTTGGATGTCTTGGCAGAGGCATCTGAACATGTGGACTGAAAGATTATGACAAAGTTTTGGTTGCATGAGGACATGCAACACCCTCACAGTGGGGGTATGTTGAGCCTCAAACCTGCACTCATTTACCTATCCTCCCAACAGCTTTTTCCTACTCACTTCTCTCTTTTGTCATCATTTCCTCCATCAACTTGTTCAATTCATTGCATTATATGTATTTTTAACATGATTTGTTGACTGTGCTAATGATTGACTGTTGGTTTAGAATTTTGGTACAAGTGCTGCAATTCCGCAGCTAATACAGCGTTTCCGCAGCCGATCAGAGATTCCGCAGCTATTTTCTTGTTTGCTATGTTCCACGTGTCCTCCAAAGGAAAGGGCCACATGGGCAAGTTGGTATGACTGTGTACATGGTTCGTGTGCTATCAGCAAAGCCAACTCACTCATATATACCCCTGGTCAACGCAGATGTAACCGCGGTCAAACAGCAAGGTTCCAAGCGATGGCACGGCTCTGCGTGAGAAGGTGAAGCACGTAACCACAGCTGGCATCTTCTTCGAGCCACGAAGACGGTAGGGGACAAGAATCTAACCGTGGATTTATCATCCACGATGACCGTTTCCTCAAACAGTGCACGGTGTTGCTGCGTGTCTTTTGCACAGTTAATTAGTTAGCTGGTTGTTAGCTTAGTTTACGCAGAAGAAAGTTTGTCTCTGCTGCTATAAATAAAGCGTTTGCATATGCTTAGTAGTTAGTCTTCAGGTCTAGTTTTTGGCTGTAATCATTTTCGTTTATAAAACTCTGTTTCAAAGACTGTTTTATACAGCTTTTGTATTTTGTGACATGCTGATTTAATATCAAGAAGACTGTTTTGCTCCTATCCGTGTAGCTGATTTTTAACTGGTTGAGTATATGGAGGGCCCCCGTCTGCCACAACCTATGTACAGTAGCTTTTAATTTCATTTCCCTGCACTTCTTTATGTTTCATTTTCACATGTATACTAATGTACAGTTTGATTTCTGCAATTTTCATTTCTTTCGACATGTATAATATTGTACAGTTTGAATTATGCCTTTACATTCCCAGCATTTTTCAGAACTGATCAGTTTGTTCTTGCAGGTGTGTTAGGAGCCCGGGACAGTGTGCTTTTCCTTCTTTTTATCACTAGTGGCATTTGAAGTTGTCTTATCTAAACTACTGACTTTTGCTTTGATTTTCATTAGTTTCCTTGCTTAGTTACTTTACCAGGTTTTGTCAAGTTGCTAATCCCTTGATGGTTCTTCTTATCATAATTTCACTAACTTTTGTGGGACCAAAATATCATTTAATTGCAGCTTGGTTTATTTAGTTTTGGACTCATATTGCTAATTCACTCCTAACTCTTTTTCACATGATCAATTTAGCTAAAGGCAGAATGTTAAGGGAGAATTAAGTAGTGTGATTTGTCACTTAATCTTTGCATTGCTTTAGATTCAATAGAGGAGTTAGAGTAGTGTTCAATTGAGTTAATGTAGATATCATTTTCATCCTTATGAGTAGTAGAGGTATTGGACTAGTGCCATTGGTCTTTTTTTTTGATGCTTTACTTTCATTTGAAGCTTTAATTTCATTCCAAGTTATTGTTCAAGTTTTCTCTTTAAATTTCAAGAAGCAATTAGAAATCGCCACATACACACACATTCACTCACTTGTTTATAATTTCATCACATTAGGAAGATAAGTCACACATGAACTAAAGAACGACAAAAAGAACTAGAAAAGGCCACTTAAGTATATATTGTACACTTCACTTCATCAGCTTACGAGCCCCGGGTTGACAATTTATGATAGCAATTTAGACAACACTAAATTGACCAAACACAAGGTATCAAAATACACATTTTGCTGAACCTATCCACAACAACATATAGATAATCATGACCTTCCCTAGATTTAGGCAGTCCTCCAACAAAATCCATGGAAACACCTTCCCAAGGGTGAGAAGGAACTAGCAATGGAGTGTACAATCCTAGTTTTCTATTCCTGGGCTTGCTTTTAGCACACATGGCACACCCTCTTATATATCTAGAAATTGTCTCATTCATTTTCAGCGAATAGCAGAATCTTTGCAACTGTGCAACTATTTTTCTTACCCCAAAGTGACCTGATATCAGAGAAGTGTGTGCTTCCCTAATTATCTTTATTCTCTCCGTTTGTGGAATGCAGAGTTTCCCACAATGGTTTAAGAGTCAGTCCTTTATATGATAGTCCAATTCTTCTACTCTTTTGCCTTGACTCAAAGTTGCGTATACATCTTTAAAATCCATATCCTGAGCATATTGTTCTATGTAGCCTTCATGTAGCATAGAATTATGCTTAAGTATGGCAGATGCATTTATAATGGGTCTAGATAACATGTCTGCAACCTTGTTATGTATGCCCTTTCTATATCATACGACTAAGTGAAACTGTTGTAGAAAACCCATCCATCTGTAATGTCTTGATTGTTGCAACTTAGTTTGGGAGTGTAGATATTGAAGTGGCTGATGATCAGTATGTATTACTATCTCTTTTCCCATTAAATAATGTTTCCACTTTTTCACACTCTAAACTAATGCATACAATTATTTATCATATGTAGGATAGTTAACTACTGCAGGATTAAAAGTCTAAGAATGATAACATATGGGTTTGCCGTGCTGTGTCAACACTGCTCCCATGGCATAGTCACTGGCATCAGTTTGGATCTCAAATGGTCTTTGTAAATCTGGTAATGCTAGTACAGGTGTTGTACTTATTTTCTCTTTCAAGGTGTCAAAGGTTTTCTGATGTTTTCCTCCCCACTGAAACACCTTATTCAATCCTGTTAAAGCATGTAAGGGAGTTGCAATCGAGGAGAAGTTAGAGATGAAATTCCTCCAATATTGTGCTACTCCTAGGAAGATTCTCACTTCTGTAGCAGACCTAGGTTTAGGCCAATTCATAATGACTGCCACTTTAGAGGGACCTATTTTCAATTCACCTCCCCCTACTATATGACCCAAGTAGTTTAGAGATGTTTTGCCAAATTCACATTTTGAGAGTTTAACATAAAGTTTTTCTCTTTTCAAAACATCTAATGTCTGCTTAACATGCTTTAAATGTTCTTCCCACGTTTTACTAAAAATTAGAATGTCATCTAGATACACAATAACAAAATCATCAAGAAAAGGTCTGATCACATCATTCATTAATCTCATTAAAGTAGCAGGAGCATTAGTTAAGCCAAAAGGCATAACCAGCCATTCATACAATCCCTGATTTGTTTTGAAAGCAGTCTTCCATGCATCTTGCTCTTCAACTCTGACCTGATGGTATCCACTGTGCAAATCCAGCTTGGTGAAATAAACAACTTCTTTTAATTGATCTAAAAGATCATCTATGCGAGGAAGGGGATAACGATTTTTAATCGTTATCTTATTCAGTGCTTGGTAATCAATGCACATTCTCCACGAGCCATCTTTCTTTCTCACCAAAACGATTGGTGACCCACATGGTGATGTGTTAGGCCTGATGAAGCCCTTCTTGAGAAACTCTTGCACCTGCTTCTTGATTTTAGCATTCTCTAAAGCAGACAACTTGTACATCCCAATGTTAGGTAATGGAACATCTTGCTGCAAAATAATATCATGTACTATTCCCTTTTTGGGTGGCAGACCTTTAGGTTCTTGAAACAAGACATCATACTCTGAAACAACCTTTTCTATATCAACCTACTATTCAGCGTTACAGCCCTCAAATACATTAGTTTTATTAGGTTTCTTTTCCTTTACAATCATTAGTAAGAATTGTTTGCATGAATTAATCATTCTTTTCATCTGTCCTGAGTTTATGAGAGTATAATTATTCTTGAGCTTATGAGCTCTTACAAAGTATTCGATTCCATATTTAACCAGTAGATACTTGTTCTCAGCTCTATAGAAAATAGCCTTTCTATCATACAAGTAAGGACTTCCTAAAAAAATTCCACATATATCCAAGGGAATTATGTCTAACTCAACCTCATCTACAAATGTTGACCCAAAAGAAAACTTGAGTTTGCACTGTCTAGTCACTTGTAGTTGTGCTTTATCATTCAACCATCCTAATGGGTATGGTTTCTTGTGAGGTGTAGTTGCTAATCCCAATTTCTTTACAATTGCTTCAGAAATCAAATTTACTTGAGAGCCACTATCAAACAAAGTATCAATCTTTTTATTTTTGGAAATAACTTGGATATGGAAAAGCTCATGTCTTTTTCTCTCATTTTCTTCATCAATAACAGATTGAGTAGAATTACTAGTAGATGCTTCATAATTCTTGCCTCTTATACCTGCGGTTACTATAGTTGTTTCATCTCCTAAGTCTGACCCCAAATCTCTCTGAATAGTTGCAGCTGTCTTCTTCTTCTTTCCCTTGGACTTCTTAGGTCTCAGCTCTGGATGCAGAATCCAACAATGCTCATCATCATGCCCCTCCTTTTTACAGTGAGTGCATGAAGCTTTGGCTTTCTGTGCAGTGTTAGCCTTCCTTGCCTTCCATTTCTATTTTCTTTTCTCCTTGCTCTTGCTTACAGTGGGTTGGGATGGTCCCCCAACTTCTGGATTGCCATTCTTTCCTCTAGCCTCTAGATGAGTAGCTTGTACAAATACCTCATCTATACTAGTGGGATTAAACATGAGGATGGTATGCCTCATGTAGCTGTGTAGACCACCAATGTACTTCAAAAGAGTCTCTGGTGAGTCTAGTGAGATACCCAACGTCAATGCTCTCTTTCTAAACTCTTGAGTATACCCTTGTACACTTTGCCCCTTCAACTGCCGAAGAGTTTGCCAACTCATCATGGCCTGCTGCATGTAGGCCAATGGATAGAACTATTTTCTGATTGCAGAAACGAAGTCACTCTAGACAGAGATGGTCTTACCATGGCTTTTCATATCAGCTTGGGTTCTACCTTCCCACCAAACCAAGGTAGTGCCTCCTAGGCATAGGCTTGCCAGCTGAATCTTACTCTTGTCTGAGTTTATGTTCTGTACCCTGCAATACACATCAATTTGTCTAATCTAATTGTCTAGTTTTTCAGCATTTAGCTCTCCAACATATATGGGAAAATCAAATTTAACATCTAACTTAATCAAAGTTTATTTCTTATTTTTTGTAGGGCTATTAGGAGGTGTGAGAAAGTTTTCCTATTTCCCCTTTCCTTTGGAGTTGTCATGGAAGTGAGACTCATCTTCTTCTTTCTCTTGCTTAGAGCCTGATGCATCTTCCACCTTTTGCTTTCTAAAGTCTTTGTACATTTCTTCAACCATAGACTTTATAGCTAGGAAACTCTCTATGAATTGAGGGTCTGGCCCCATAGAAATTTCTTCTGACATGGTCTTTCGAGGATAGACTCTTCCAATTTCAGGATTAGTTTTCACCAACTCTCCTTCTCCTAATTTGAGCTTTGATCTTGTGAGCATTCACAGCTATACCAACATAAGCTTGTCTAACCTTACAACCTTGAGCTTTGATACCATTTCATCTAATATTTACCCTATGAGGGCCATCAGTTAAATATTTATTAAACTAAAGGTATTATAGACTCATGTGCTAGTGTGTGTTCTGTGTTATTGAAAGAATGGATCGATCAGATTTCCAATACACAGACAATAAAATGGAGAGACAGTAGAGAAATATAGTAAGCAACACAAAGACAAAAACATTTTTAATAAGGAGTTCACCCTATTCTCTAGGGCTACGTCTCTGGTCCAGCTTCAGTGGTGGCCTTGTTTTATTGTGTCTTTCAACAGAGAAATTACAATACAGGGACTCAATATGAGTTCTCCTAAAGCAGATTTTTCTTGGCAGGGTGGTTCTTCGATTACCCAAGCCACTTGGAGTACACAGACTCTTCTTCTTCGTACCAGCTCTGTGACCCTTGGTCTACAGTGGAAAGATCCAAATGTGATGCTCAATTCAGATAGATTCCTCTATGGGAAGGCTTGAATCTTTAAGCTCTCTGGTGCTCGACGCTGCCTATGGTCAGCTCGACCCTCTGTCTCTTCTACTTGGCTTTACTATTCTCTATGTTTAGTCCTCCTCTCAGGGTTCACTATTCACTGTCTCTCTTGGTCACTTGGACTCCTCTCAATTCTGATTCCAAATCAATTCTAACTAATTCGACTGTCTCTATTCATGGCTTTAGCCATTCGATCCCTATACCTGTTTGGTTCCTCTTTCGCCTATGTGGATTCACCTTCTGTACCTGTGCTTGGAGTTCCCTGCATTCGACGTCATCATGAAAGCTCAGGGAGTGGCCACTTGTCCTCCTCTAAATGGCTCCAGCATGCTTCATCAGTTCGTTTCTTCAGTTATGTTGTGGATGCATTCTTCCTCCACTGTGGTGGTCAAACGGATTCCAAATCTCTTTAGAACGCAGCTTAATCCCCTATCGATTCCACTTCCTCCATCGAGTGCAATCTCAGCCATCTGATCTGGGCCCTCCAGATTCGATGCCATATGCACGTTTCACGCGATTGACTTGCTCGACCGATAGCACACGATCAATGGTGGTTTTCTCTCACCTCCGCTTGCCACGCGTCAATTGATGTATGGAATTGCTCCGCTCTCATCCAAAACCTCTTACCATTCAAGGGTACCCCGATCAATACCGTCGGTTTCCAGAGCATGGGTCCTGCCTTTGTACTTTAGTTCTTTTTCCTTTTCCGCCTGTAGTCCTTCAATTCCCAACATGACCAAGTGCTCGGGCTTCCTCTATTTTGGCCTTGTTCACCTAGCGATGGCGCTATTTGCGCATCAAAAACCTCGCCCTTTTCCCATTCCGGGGCTCCCAGGGGCGACTTTGGCCTTCTGCGCAATCTCCATGGGCCTCGGTTAGCGTGCTTTGACCGAGGTCCTCATCGTTCCACGTCAGCTGCCATTGCCACTAGTTTAGGGTGTTTTTGATACTGTTTTGGATTTCCTTAGAGATTTGTTTGACCTGTTTCAATGATGGTTCTCGATAGTCTTTCTATGGATCCAATTCAGATCAGCTTCCCTATTGATTTAGCTCTAGACCAAGTCCTTAAACAATTCCAAGATTCTCAGATTCTTTTTTGATGGCTCCCGAGATTTCAATTTGTTTTCTTGAATTGACAGTTTTTGGACATTCCTTTTTCTACCTTCAAAGGTACTTATCCTTCCTCGCAAAGAATTGTTTTCTAGATGACTTTATTTTCTTCTCAAGGATAAGTTATTATTTTCATGGTTTCCTATCTTCAAAAGGTGTCAAGATAAGAATTTTGTCAAGATGGTTGACTACTGGTCTTTTTGAATTCTTGTTAGTGTATGTTGTAGATGCTTCAATACATCCTCTAACTGTGATCCTTCTCTTTTTTTAGGGACACTTCTTTGCTAGCTTAAAACTCCTGTGCTGAATGAGTTCAAAGGTATTTCAATTCCTTCAAACAGTCCATTACAGGATCCACAAACCTTATTCAAGATGTGACTTAAACTTTGAACTATTAGTACAATTTTCTTGGACTTGTGAAATTCTCTTATTGCAATTTTTGACTCTTTGAAATATTTTGTACCCTCGACCTGTGGTTTGTTGAGTATGCCTAGGAATAGAATTTACTGCTTTTTTAGTTCTAAATTCTTCTTCACATTGTGACTGTTGGTTTAGGGCTTCTTGTAACAATGCCAAAATCATTCAAATGATAGAACCTTAATAAAACTTTAAACTGTGTGTGTAAGTATTTTAAATCAGAATACAATATACTAAAACCTTACAAAAGGTAATAATAGATTAACGTCCCAACTATATGTACTAACACTCCATGCAGATATACCTAGCTTAGTGCACTAGATTAGAATCATTAATTAATCACAAAATTCGTATATACATTTTTCGATGTTTGTTGCTTTCCCATTTTTTTAATCCAATCTCTCGGTTTCTACAATGCTAAGAAGACTACTTGATGTGTGCTTCTAGACCATGCCCTTAAACAATTCCCAGATTCTCATATTCTTTGTTTGATGGCTCCTGAGATTTCAGTTTGTTTTCTTGAATTGGTAGTTTTTGGACATTTCTTTTTCTAACTTCAAAGGTACTTATCCTTCCTTGCAAAGAATTGTTTTCTAGATGACTTTATTTTCTTCCCAAGGATACGTTATTATTTTCATGGTTTCCTATCTTCAAAACGTGTCAAGATAGGAATTTTGTCAAGATGGTTGACTACTACTCTTTTTGAATTCTTGTTAGTGTATGTTGTAGATGCTTCAACATGTCCTCTAACTATGATCCTTCTCTTTCTTTAGGGACACTTCTTTGCTAGCTTAAAACTGCTGAGATGAATGAGTTCAAAGGTCTTTCAATTCCTTCAAACAGACCACCATAGGATCCATAAACCTTCTTCAAGATGTGACTTAAACTTTGAACTATTATACAATTTTCTTCGACTTGTGAACTTCTCTTATTGTAATTTTCGACTCTTTGAAATATCTATGTACCTTCGACCTGTGGTTTGTTGAGTATGCTTAGGAATAGAATTTACTACTCTTTTAGTTTTGAGTTCTCCTTCACATTGTGATTGTTGGTTTAGGGATTCTTGTAACAATGCCCAAAATCATTCAAATGATAGAACCTTAATAAAACTTTAAACTGTGTGTGTAATTATTTTAAATCAGAATATAGTATACTAAAACCTTACAAAAGGTAATCAAAGATTAACGTCCCAACTATATGTACTAACACTCCATGTAGATATACTCGGCTTAGTGCACCAGATTAGAATCATTAATTAATCACAAAATACCTATATACATTTTCCGATGTTTGTTGCTTTCCCATTTTTTTTAATCCAATCTCTCAGTTTCTACAATGCTAAGAAGACTACCTAATGTGTGCTTCTCATAATTCTTTCAATGTTTTAGAACCTTGGTCCTCTCGTATGGTATTGTGGTCTTGTTTCCCTATTGATTTAGCTCTAGACCAAGGCCTTAAACAATTCCCAGATTCTCAGATTCTTTGTTTGATGGTTCTTGTTAGTGTATGTTGTAGATGCTTCAACAGGTCCTCTAACTGTGATCATTCTCTTTCTTTAGGGACACTTCTTTGCTAGCTTAAAAATCCTGTGCTGAATGAGTTAAAAGGTATTTCAATTCCTTCAAACAGTCCATCACAGGATCCACAAACCTTATTCAAGATGTGACTTAAACTTCGAACTATTAGTACAATTTTCTTGGACTTGTGAAATTCTCTTATTGCAATTTTCGACTCTTTGAAATATTTTGTACCCTCGACCTATGGTTTGTTGAGTATGCTTAGGAATAGAATTTACTACTCTTTTAGTTCTAAGTTCTCCTTCACATTGTGACTATTGGTTTAGGGCTTCTTGTAACAATGCGCAAAATAATTCAAATGATAGAACCTTAATAAAACCTTAAATTGTGTGTGTAAGTATTTTAAATCAGAATACAATATACTAAAACCTTACAAAAGGTAATAATAGATTAACGTCCCAACTACATGTACTAACACTCCATGCAGATATACCCAGCTTAGTGCACTAGATTAGAATCATTAATTAATCACAAAATACGTATATACATTTTCCAATGTTTGTTGCTTTCCCATTTTTTTTTAATCCAATCTCTCGGTTTCTACAACGCTAAGAAGACTTCTTGATGTGTGCTTCTTAGAATTCTTTCAATTTTTTAGAACCTTGGTCCTCTCATATGGTATTGTGGTCTTGTTTCCCTATTGATTTAGCTCTAGACCAAGTCCTTAAACAATTCCCATATTCACAGATTCTTTGTTTGATGGCTCCCAAGATTTCAGTTTTTTTTCTTGAACTAACAGTTTTTGGACATTCCTTTGTCTACCTTCAAAGGTACTTATCCTTCCTTGCAAAGAATTGTTTTCTAGATGACTTTATTTTCTTCCCAAGGATAAGTTATTACTTTAATGGTTTCCTATCTTCAAAAGGTGTCAAGATAAGAATTTTTTCAAGATGGTTGACTACTGCTCTTTTTGAATTCTTGTTAGTGTATGTTGTAGATGCTTCAACAGGTCCTCTAACTCTGATCCTTCTCTTTCTTTAGGGACATTTCTTTGCTAGCTTAAGACTCTTGAGCTGAATGAGTTCAAAGGTCTTTCAATTCCTTCAAGTAGTCCATCACAAGATCCACAAACCTTCTTCAAGATGTGACTTAAACTTTGAACTATTAGTACAATTTTCTTGGACCTGAACTTCTCTTATTACAATTTTCGACTCTTTGAAATATCTTTGTACCTTCGACCTGTGGTTTGTTGAGCATGCTTAGGAATATAATTTACTACTCTTTCAGTTCTATGTTCTCCTTCATATTGTGACTATTGGTTTAGGGCTTCTTGTAACAATGCCCAAAATCATTCAAATGATAGAACCTTGATTAAACCTTAAACTGTGTGTGTAAGTATTTTAAATCAGAATATACTATACTAAAACCTTACAAAAGGTAATCATAGATTAACGTCCCAACTATATGTACTAACACTCCATGCAGATATACCCGGCTTAGTGCACCAGATTAGAATCATTAATTAATCACAAAATACGTATATACATTTTCTGATGTTTGTTGCTTTCCCATTTTTTTTAATCCATTCTCTCAGATTCTACAATGCTAAGAAGACCACCTAATGTGTTCTTCTCATAATTCTTTCAATGTTTTAGAACCTTGGTCCTCTCGTATGGTATCGTGGTCTTGTTTCCCTATTGATTTAGCTCTAGACCAAGCCCTTAAACAATTCCCAGATTCTCAGATTCTTTGTCTGATGGCTCCCAAGATTTCAGTTTGTTTTCTTGAAATGACAGTTTTTGGACATTCCTTTTTCTACCTTCAAAGGTACTTATCCTTCCTTGCAAAGAATTGTTTTCTAGATGACTTTATTTTCTTCCCAAGGATAAGTTATTATTTTCATGGTTTCCTATCTTCAAAATGTGTCAAGATAAGAATTTTGTCAATATGGTTGACTACTGCTCTTTTCGAATTCTTGTTAGTGGATGTTGTAGATGCTTCAACAGGTCCTCTAACTATGATCCTTCTCTTTCTTTAGGGACACTTCTTTGCTAGCTTAAAACTACTGAGCAGAATGAGTTCAAAGGTATTTCAATTCCTTCAAACAGTTCATCACAGGATCCACAAACCTTCTTCAAGATGGTACTTAAACTTTGAACTATTAGTACAATTTTCTTAGACTTGTGAACTTCTCTTATTGTAATTTTTGACTCTTTGAAATATCTCTATACCTTCGACCCGTGGTTTGTTGACTATGCTTAGGAATATAATTTACTACTCTTTCAGTTTTGAGTTCTCCTTCACATTGTGACTATTGGTTTAGGGCTTCTTGTAACAATGCACAAAATAATTCAAATGATAGAACCTTAATAGAACCTTAAATTGTGTGTGTAAGTATTTTAAATCAGAATATAGTATACTAAAACCTTACAAGAGGTAATCATAGATTAATGTCCCAACTATATGTGCTAACACTCCATGCAGATATACCCGGCTTAGTGCACCAGATTAGAATCATTAATTAATCACAAAATACGTATATACGTTTTCCGATGTTTGTTACTTTCCCATTTTTTTTAAATCCAATCTCTCGCTCGGTTTATACAATGCTAAGAAGACTACCTGATGTGTTCTTCTCAGAATTATTTCAATGTTTTAGAACCTTGGTCCTCTCGTATGGTATTGTGGTCTTGTTTCCCTATTGATTTAGCTCTAGACCAAGCCCTTAAACAATTCCCAGATTCTCAGATTCTTTGTTTGATGGCTCCTGAGATTTCAGTTTGTTTTCTTGAATTGACAGTTTTTGGACATTCCTTTTTCTACCTTCAAAGGTACTTATCCTTCCTTGCAAAGAATTGTTTTCTAGATGACTTTATTTTCTTCCCAAGGATAAGTTATTATTTTCATGGTTTCCTATCTTCAAAAGGTGTCAAGATAAGAATTTTGTCAAGATGGTTGACTACTGCTCTTTTTGAATTCTTGTTAGTGTATGTTGTAGATGCTTCAACAGGTCCTCTAACTATGATCCTTCTCTTTCTTTAGGGACACTTCTTTGCTAGCTTAAAACTCCTAAGCTGAATGAGTTCAAAGGTATTTCAATTCCTTCAAACAGTCCATCACAGGATCCACAAACCTTCTTCAAGATGTGACTTAAACTTTGAACTATTAGTACAATTTTCTTGGACTTGTGAACTTCTCTTATTGCAATTTTCGACTCTTTGAAATATCTCTGTACCTTCGACCTGTGGTTTGTTGAGTATGCTTAGGAATAGAATTTACTACTCTTTTAGTTCTGAGTTCTCCTTCACATTGTGACTGTTGGTTTAGGGATTCTTGTAACAATGCCCAAAATCATTCAGATGATAGAACCTTAATAAAACTTTAAACTTTGTATGTAAGTATTTTAAATCAGAATACAATATACTAAAACCTTACAATAGGTAATCATAGATTAATGTCCCAACTATATGTACTAACACTCCATGCAAATATACTCGGCTTAGTGCACCAGATTAGAATCATTAATTAATCACAAAATACGTATATACATTTTCTGATGATTGTTGCTTTCCCATTTTTTTTAATCCAATCTCTCAGTTTCTACAATGCTAAGAAGACTTCCGGATGTGTGCTTCTCATAATTATTTCAATGTTTTAGAACCTTGGTCCTCTCATATGGTATTGTGGTCTTGTTTCCCTATTGATTTAGCTCTAGACCAAGCCCTTAAATAATTCCCAGATTCTCAGATTCTTTGTTTGATGGCTTTTGAGATTTATGTACTTTGAACCTCTCAAAAACTCTTAAATTTATGCATGTCTTTGATCTCAGATTCTCATGTATAGGACTTCGATCTCATGTTTAGCTGATTGTGTTCAATGTAATTTGCACAAAAATGATTCAGAGTAGGTATTTTTCTAGCTCGGCTTCCTTGGAAACTTCCTCTCGTCCTTCAACGGTATGGTAATCTTCAGCTGCCTTATGACTGACCTTAGCTCTGATACCATGTTGAGAAATCAATGTATGTAGATATTAGGGTTTTTATTCCTCTTTTTTGATAATTACCTATGATATGTGATGGTTTCGTATACTTCTCTATTATTTTGTTGTTCATCAAGCAATTACCAAATCAAAAATACATGAAGATCACAAAAACAAAAGACATAAGATGTAGGCACTTAGCCAGGGAAAAGCCTCTCTCCTAAGGCAAAACCTAGTCAAACCTTTCTTTTCTAATAGAACCAAGTAAAAGTGGTACAATCCAATACCTTTTGACCAAGACAAATACCTCCTCCAATCACCAAGTCAACCATCTTTTCAAATAGATAAACTATGCCAAATTCAACAAGAGTCAACACCCTTCAGATTTGCTCCAACTGGAATTTCTGCCTCCTACAACTCAAAATTTCATACCTGTAGTCATTGCAGAAATTTCAGCCCCTGCAACTTGCCTAGAATCCATAGAAAATTCACCTCTGTGAAAGAGAGATGCCCAAAACTTCGATTTTTGTTCTTCCTTTGATTTTTCCTTGTTGTCCTTGACTTCACACTTATTTTTCTTGTTACTTCACTATAGATCAAACTTGTGGATGTATAGATTCCAAATAGGTTGAATTATCCTTCTATTTATATTTCTTCCATAGGGTCAAATTGCCCCAAAGAAGACGAACTTCATCAAGGTAGGGCCGACCTGGCGAGGAGGTGAAATATGAATGTTTTGACTAAAACTTATTGGAGTCCTTGAGCTCCAAGACATTTGGTGTGATAAGACAATGGTAAACACATTTCAAATAAAAAAGTGATCAAATTTTATAAGATCCCTCACATTCTGGAAGATTTAGCGATGGTCGTTTTATGAGAATGGATAGTGGTCAACATGTTTCATAAGGAAATATGGTTAGTGGATAATGGAGTGACTACTCAAAAAGTAAAAGTTCATATGTTGACACATGTATATGGAAAACTATTTTGGATTTTTTAAGTGTTGAAACTACTTTATAATACCACTGGTTTTGTCTAAAAAGGGCGATGTCTAACTTGACCTTATCCATAGTTATTTCCTACTAATAATTTCATTTATGTTACACGTATTACTAAGTGTACATTCCCATGAATGAATATTTCATTGTTTGATGTAGGTATGATCAACTATGTTAGCTAAATTTTAAGTCATCAAAAAATTCTCCATCATTATCCTTCGAGGCAAAGGGCATTGAGAGAAGCTTGGTGAAAGGAAACTTTTGTATATCGAATCCTTTCCAAACATGTAAGTAATTAGAAAGTTAGTCTAATTTTTGAGAATGTTTTAATGACAAAAATATTAATCTAAGGTTCATTTGGTTCTAAAGAAAAAACTCTCAACCTTAGGTTCATTTTTTAAAATCTCACTCAGATAATGTTATTTTTCTTCATAGAGAAATTCTTGATACATGTGTTTTAGTAGGATTATTGAAAAACATGAGGATCCACCTGGAACCTTTTTGACACTAGTTCAAAATGATTTTTAGACTTAGCTCACAACGATCACATTTTTTACTAGCATGGTTCCTAATGTCAATTCGAAACATCTATTGCTTCTAACTGATGCATTTTTTCTTTTTTGTCTCAGGGAGATTGTCATGTTACCTTCAACTTTACAACAATTATGGACATTATAATTACATTTATTTGTCAAAATAATGGATGGAAAATTAGTATCCCATCTTTAGAACAGTTCAAAAGTACTCTGCATACTTAATAAGTTTGTATGCCTATTTGTTTATAATATTATTCTCTCTTCTGCAAGAGCCCTTTGATTTGATTTTCTATCTGTTACCTATTTTTTGGCAATTTCCAGGTGATGGTGTAGTTGTTATAGGACAAGGTTATGGGATAATAAGCGCTTGTGTAGGCTGGAATGATGCACTTTCTATGTACTCTACAACCCATTATCCTTTCCCTTAGATAAAGGTATCATGAAATACTTAAATAAACTACCATACTTGAATAAAATGTCAAAAATCAAACCATGATGAGCAGATTTTGTACTGTAAACTCATCTAAACTATATATCATTAAAGTTGAAAAACACCAATCATAATTTCTATTAGGGGTTCCCTAACCAACAAACACATACTGCTACTAAAATAAAATAGCAAACATGGATTTCTGAACATGCAAAATAACATCTTTACTTTTCTATTAAATCTGAAAATAGAAATCGAAAGCAATAGCTCCAAACTCATTCTTTAACCTCAAAATTGTGCACCTGCTTTTCTTTTGTAAACTAGGAATAAAAGAGGTACAATCAATTTGGATGCATGCACAACATCACCTCTACTAGGTGTAAGAACTCCTAATCCTAGTGAACCTGGCTGCAAAGATAACCGAGTCAAAAGGGGAGTGTGCTCTCCTAGAGATTTGTGACTTTCATTCAGTTGGGAAACCTCATGCATGCGTGCCCCTTCTATCTCAGGGAACTGTGCAATATATTTGTGCATGCAAAACTAATTAAGCCAAAACAATGATTTAGAACTGATTAGTGACCACGAGACAAATTTTTGGTTGTTAGAGTTAGAATCTTAGCTTACTAGATTCCCACAGCTCTACCTTATGTTTGAGATTCTGAACTCTAAGAAAAATAATGTCATTCTGTATGACACTCAACTTATTGGAGGATTTAAGTCAGGGAGTGCATTTATATCTTAAAATTACCCACTCAGCTTGGTGGTACAGTTTCATGCTGTCCTAGTAAAATGGTCTTGTCCACAAGTCATAAGATTGCATAGTTAGATACAAGGACTCTTATCCGATGGGTTGTCTGGCCTTTAGAGCTCTATGATTGAGCTTATTGATATGTTTCCAAGTTGAATGCCAACTCTTGGATGTTTAGCCGAAGCAGATTGATGTGTCATCAAGGTTCATGGTCATACTAGTTGTCTGCTTCTACTTGTATGTGTCCTCCATTTCATCAAAGATTCTGTCCCATATTGGACTTGTGGCTACTAAATGGCCTTACTAACATACTGTTCTGGGAAAATCTAGCTAAGCAGAGTTTGGTTGATGGTGCTCATACATGTTTGTACATCTTTGGCTCTACGTTAGATGCTTGGATTAGTGACAACGAGACAAATTTTTGGTTGTTAGAGTTAGAATCTCACCTTACTAGATTCCCACAGCTTTGACTTATGTTTGAGATTCTAAACTCTTAGAAAAATAATTTCATCTTGTATGACACTCATCTTATTCAATGATTTACATCAGGGAGTGCATTTACATCTTAAAATTATCCACTCAGCTTGGTGGTATAGTTTCATGTTGTCCTAGTAAAATGGTCTTGTCCATAAGTCATAAGATTTCATAGTTAGATACAAAGAATCTTATCCGATGGGTCGTTTGGCCTTTAGAGCTCTATCCTTGAGCTTATTGATATGTTGCCAACTTGAATGCCATGTTTAGCCAAAGCAGATTGATGTGTCATCAAGGTTCATGGTCATACTAATTGTTTGCTTCTACTTGTATGTGTCCTCCATTTCATCAAAGATTCATTTCATCAAAAAGTTTGTCCCATATCAAACTTGTCGCTAGTAAATGGCCTTACTAACATACTGTTCTAGGAAAATCCTAAAACTGTGAGAAGAGAATGTAATCATGTGCTCTCTTCTTCTCCTCTTTCATTTTACCCAAGGTTCACATTGGATTTTCATGTTCAAGTGAGTCCTATGACCTTTCTCTTCCTCTGTTTTTCATGCCAAACTGTGGATGAGAATAGAGAAAATTTTCTCCTGGAATTCAGATAGGATTTCCTCCTCATGCGATAAATTATGCATCTTAGACCCCTCCCGTCACCATTGGTTGTTCTATTTTGGTATTTGAAACTTTATTGAATCATTCTATGCACACGCAATATTTGCCTCTGGACTTGGAGACTGTTTTTCTCTGTAGTGCTACTCCTTTCTCTTGGTACGAATATTTCAATTGTAAGTCACTCTAAGGAAGTGGATTGAGTTATTTTTGGGCATTAACCTTGCCCTAATACAAATTTGCTAAATGGCCTTACTAACATACTGTTCTTGGAAAATATAGCTAAGTAGAGTTTAGTTGATGTTGCTCATACATGTTTGTACATCTGTGGCTCTATGTTATATGCTTGGATTAGTGACAACGAGAAAAATTTTTGGTTGTTAGAGTTAGAATCTCAACTTACTAGATTCCCATAGCTTTGACTTATGTTTGAGATTCTGAACTCTTAGAAAAATAATGTCATCTTGTTTGACACTCATCTTTTTCAATGATTTAAGTCAGGGAGTGGATTTATATCTTAAAATTATCCACTCAGCTTGTTGGTATAGTTTCATGTTGTCCTAGTAAAATGGTCTTGTGCATAAATCATAAGATTGCATAGTTAGATACAAATACTTTTACCTGATGGGTTGCCTAGCCTTTAGAGCTCTATGCTTAAGCTTATTGATATGTTGCCAAGTTGAATGCCAACTCTTGGATGTTTAGCCGAAAAAGATTGATGTGCCTTAAATGTTCATGGTCATATTAATTGTCTGCTTCTACTTGTATGTGTCCTCCATTTCATCAAAGATTCATTTCATCAAAAAGTTTGTCCCATATTGGACTTGTGGCTAGTAAATGGCCTTACTAACATATTGTTCTAGGAAAATCCTGAAACTATGAGAAGAGCATGTAATCATGTGCTCTCTTCTTCTCCTCTTTCATTTTACCCAAGGTTCACATTGGATTTTCATGTTCAAGTGAGTCCTATGACCTTTCTCTTCCTCTGTTTTTCATGCCAAACTATGGATGAGAATAGAGAAAATTTTCTCCTGGAAGTCAGATAGGATTTCCTCCTCATGCGACAAATTCTGCATCTTAGACCCCTCCTGTCACCACTGGTTATTCTATTTTGGTAGTTGAAACTTTATTGAATCATTCTATGCACACGCAATATTTGCCTTTGGACTTGGAGACTGTTTTGCTCTGTAGTTCTACTCCTTTCTCTTGGTACAGATATTTTAGTTGTAAGTCACTCTAAGGAAGTGGATTGAGTTAGTTTTGGGCATTAACCTTGCCCTAATACAGATCTGCTAAATGGCCTTACTAACATACTGTTATGGGAAAATCTAGCTAAGAAGAGTTTGATTGATGGTTCTCATACATGTTTGTACATCTTTGGCTCTATGTTAGATGCTTGGATTAGTGACAATGAGACAAATTTTTGGTTTTTAGAGTTAGAATCTCAGCTTACTAGATCCCCACAACTTTGACTTATGTTTGAGATTTTGAAATCTTAGAAAAATAATGTCATCTTGTATGACACTCATCTTATTTGATGATTTAAGTCAGGGAGTGCATTTATATCTTAAAATTATCCACTCAGCTTGGTGGTATAGTTTCATGTTGTCCTAGTAAAATGGTCTTGTCCATAAGTCATAAGATTGCATAGTTAGATACAAAGACTCTTATCCGATGGGTCGTCTAGCCTTTAGAGCTCTATGCTTGAGCTTATTGATATGTTGCCAAGTTGAATGCCAACTCTTGGATGTTTAGCTGAAGAAGATTGATGTGTCATCAAGGTTCATGGTCATACTAATTGTCTGCTTCTACTTGTATGTGTCCTCCATTTCATCAAAAAGTTTGTCCCATATCGGACTTGTGGCTAGTAAATGGCCTTACTAACATACTGTTCTAGGAAAATCCTGAAACTGTGAGAAGAGCATGTAATCATGTGCTCTCTTCTTCTCCTCTTTCATTTTACCCAAGGTTCACATTGGATTTTCATGTTCAAGTGAGTCCTATGACCTTTCTCTTCCTCTATTTTTCATGCCAAATTGTGGATGAGAATAGAGCAAATTTTCTCCTAGAAGTCAGATAGGATTTCCTCCTCATGTGACAAATTTTGCATCCTAGACCCCTCCTGTTGCCACTGATTATTCTATTTTGGTAGTTGAAACTTTATTGAATCATTCTATGCACACACAATAGTTGCCTCTGGACTTGGAGACTATTTTTCTCTGTAGTGCTACTTCTTTCTCTTGGTATGGATATTTCAGTTGTAAGTCACTCTAAGGAAGTGGATTGAGTTAGTTTTGGGCATTAACCTTGAACTAATACATATATGCTAAATGGCCTTACTAACATACTTTTCTAGGAAATTCCAACTAAGAAGAGTTTGACTGATGGTGCTCATACATGTTTGTACATTTTTGGCTCTACGTTAGATGCTTGGATTAGTGACAGTGACACAATTTTTTGGTTGTTAGAGTTAGAATCTCAACTTACTAGATTCCCACAGCTTTGACTTATGTTTGAGATTATGAACTTTGAGAAAAATAATGTCATCTTGTATGACACTCATCTTATTGGATGATTTAAGTCAAGGAGTGCATTTATATCTTAAAATTATCCACTCAGCTTGGTGGTATAGTTTCATGTTGTCCTAGTAAAATGGTCTTGTCCATAAGTCATAAGATTGCATAGTTAGTTACAAAGACTCTTATCTGATGGGTTTTCTGGCCTTTAGAGCTCTATGCATGAGCTTATTGATATGTTGCCAAGTTGAATGCTAACTCTTGGATGTTTAGCCAAAGCAGATTGATGTGTCATCAAGGTTCATGGTCATACTAATTGTCTACTTCTACTTGTATGTGTCCTCCATTTCATCAAATATTCATTTCATCAAAAAGTCTGTTCCATATCAGACTTGTGGCTAGTAAATGGCCTTACTAACATATTATTCTAGGAAAATCTTGAAAATGTGAGAAGAGCATGTAATCATGTGCTCTCTTCTTCTCCTCTTTCATTTTACCCAAGGTTTACATTGGATTTTCATGTTCAAGTGGGTCCTATGACCTTTCTCTTCCTTTGTTTTTCATGCCAAACTGTGGATGAGAATAAAGAAAATTTTCTCTTGGAATTCAAATAGGATTTCCTCCTCATGCAACAAATTTTGCATCTTAGACCCCTCCTCTCGCCATTGGTTATTCTATTTTGATAGTTGAAACTTTATTGAATCATTCTATTCACACGCAATACTTTCCTCTGGACTTGGACATTGTTTTGCTTTGTAGTGCTACTCCTTTCTCTTGTTACGGATATTTCAATTGTAAGTCACTCTAAGGAATTGGGTTGAGTTATTTTTGGTTATTAACCTTGCCCTAATATAGATCTGCTGCATCAAGTTTAGCAATTTGAACTTATAGCATGGGCTATCTAAAATACGTGGCCCTTTGCTCAGTTTTGGTTGTGATCTCAGAAGTTTCGTATTCTTGTAAATGTTTCCTTAGATCAATTTGTAGTTGGGTGCCCTCATCCACATTCTTTCAAGTTAATTGTGATTCAACTACTGTAGTGTCTATTAAAGGCTGCCTTTCATCTCCCTTGATGATATTTGGCTCTTCTTTGAATGAGTTTGATCTTTGAGATCCTTTGTCAGCAAGTGTGTTTGAGACTTTACTGGCACTGATGCCATGATCTAATGTTCTCTGCTAGTAGAAATGCCATTGTATAACCTTCTGAGTGTGTTGGTCTCTTTTAACCCTTTGGATGAAGGTTTCTTGGCATTATTCCTGGGTTGTTACTTCTTTAAAGGCTTGATCTTTGTGGGGATGCATTTGGCTCGAATTCCACCACTTTCCTCTTTATTTGATCTCTCATAGAAATCTGACTTGGAGCTTCTGTCTGCATTGTAGGAAGCACATCTCTTTAAAGTGGGTTCTCCTCCTTCAACTTCTTTTTTAGTTTTAGTCTCAACAATGCTACCACTAAAATTCTCTTTATCTTCAAGTATAACTTGTGCAAAGTGTGGATCATCAAGCATACATTCTAGCTCATTTCCAACTGTAACCCCCTTGACACTAGCTGGCCTAGACAGAACTACACCAGATTGTGATCGAGATTCATCACAAGAAACCTATGACTTGGAGTGAGAAACCATAACAAAACTGTGATCTTTGATAGCAATTGAACCACAAGATATCAATTGTATGAGGATAGTGGAGGCTCTGGTTTTTGTAGGCATAAAATAGGTCTCTCCTTCAACAAATTGACATCTTAAAGTGCTTGCCTTGCCATTGGATTTCATTTTGGAATCTGGACTCTCTGGAGAATTTCTTAAAGAAGATGGAGGAGATACCTCACCTCCACTCAACTCTGTGGAAATCTATTCTTCATTTGGTTCTCCTTGGATTGAGTCAAACTTGAGTTACATTATTCTTCTTCCTCTTCTTCAATAGAGACTCCTTTGGTACACCTGACTCTTCTTTCTTTTGTTTGTGCTATCTCTTTTTTGGGTAATGGTATCTTTGAGTTAACGTGTTCTGTCCTTCTTTAGTGTTATAATTATCCATTTTATTAGTAGTTGGATTGACAACAAGTGGCATAAAAGATTATTCCTATCGCATCTATAACTTGGTAAGTGAAGCAAGGCAGATGGGAAGCTTATCATTAAGGAAACACACAAAGAAATTGAAATAGAAACCAACCATTAAAAAAACACTGATATTTTAAATAGAGATCCTATCTTAAGGCATCCAATAAAGCTAATTTAAAGATACAAGTTTATTTTAATAGTCCAGTATTTGTACAAGAAAAACTTCTGCGAAATGTTTATGGGAGAGGAAAGTCTAGAATACAAGCTAGAAATGCCTCAGAAATATTTTCTGGCCATTTCATGATTTTGGCAGGCATTTTCTGCAAAATCAAAATGCTTTTTATCATTAATGATGGATCCCATGATCAACCATTATTTTAAATTTTAAAGTGGAAAAAAGGATGAAGAGAAACTCCCAAATCCTAAAATCGATGCCAAATTTTTTCCACAAAAGATAGGGCTTATACATTGTAAATACACTAAAAACCCTCCATTTTTCTTCACTGATACCTTACAACGACCTTGTGAATTTTGTGAATAAACTTCATGTTTGTACGCTTTGGGAGATGCTTTTGATATGCAAGGTGAGACAGATACATAGTAAGAGATGTTTTCTAAGATTTTAGAGGGTTTCATGAATCTGGACCATTAGGCTTTTTCGTTCTTGAAATTTTCCTTCTTCATAAGGATAATGGCATTTGCTTGTTTGAATGCCTCCATGTAGGAGACTTCAAGACATTTGTAAAACATATCGAGAGAGAACTAACCTCTTGGGAGGTATGTCACAAAGTTGCAGAGCTTGTAAGGAGGAAGGTTTTGAGGGCATAGGTCGGTCTATGTGGGAAGTTTTATCAGGGCTCCATGTTTATCTTTTACAAGACAATACATGGATTAAGTGTTGTCAAAGAACCATAAAGTCAAAAGATGAATGCCAATTATAAGGAACAACATGAATTATGCTGGGCCAGGGAAAGAGTAAAAGAAGAGTTGGAGCTCGATTAACCTCTTCATAAAACATCATAAAGCCAATGATTGTAGAGGGAGACAATAAAAAGAAAAAATGCCAGATGGTTGGAGGAAGTTGTCTTCATTGTTTGCTAATACTCGATCAATTTTATTAGACTTGCAAGTACTAGGCGAGTCTTAAACTGCTTTTCAAGTTTGATGCGATAGCCAACCTAGAGATAAGAACCAAGTATAAAAAGTCGTTAGTATCATCCAAAAATCTGATTTCATGGGGAGGAGGCTTTTCATCAGAGTTACAGTTGTATAATAATATTATTCCTTTTTACATCAATAATCAGAGCACTTTTTACATTAATATGTTGGTCAGTTGATTTACATTTCTTTCTTAATTCATATTGTAGTTCACGGTCCATGGTGTTTGGAATCTACATATAAATTTTGAAACTTTTTACAATAATGTATCTAAACCTTAAAGTAAATCTAAAATTCCACATTTGTCTATTTAATACTAATTATTTACATTATTGTTTATTTTGATGTTTATGAAGTGGATTTATCATGGAATGAATTGTTTTACATTTTTTAAATTTGAGTATATTGTGAGTATATTTTCATTTGTTGAGTTTTATGTTGAATCTTCATGAGTTATTCCCAAGTCTAAGTCACACTCGTGAGGGCATGACAATGAGAGAGTGCCAAGGTGTTCTAGTGAATGTAAGGTTCCCAAGTCATGGAAAAATGTAATGCTAGTTGTGAGGTCATGACTGCTAAGGTGTGTTAGGGAATGCTAGGGCATGCTAACCTATGCCAAATAGTACGAAGACATGCCAAACAAGCTAAGATGTGCCAAGTGCTAAGGCATGCCAAGATGTACAAGGGTTCCAAGTCCCTGCCTCATCTTCTTCCATATGCTATCCACTTATGACATTACCTTTGCAATATTTGGTGAATTTGTTAGTTATAGGTCATTTATAGGTTATAAATATCTTCAAAGTTTCACTTCTAATTGAGTATTCAACTGAACATATTGATTCTCTTATACATAACTATTTTTCCCTTCACCCACTTTTCATAACTTCAATAAACATTAGGTAGGGAACTGCAGCTTCGATGTTGCTTTGCTTGTTTAGTAAAGTATTGCCAAGACTTTAATTTATTGAAAGTTGTAAAATTTACAATTTATGAAGTTTCAAGGTCTAATTTTTAAAAGTATAATTCTTTAAAGGGTGCTAGCTTAATGGAACAACACCTACTTTACAAGCAGGATGTTGGTGGTTTGATTCCATCATGCCCTAACATCCATATGGAATGGCGACGATCAATTTTTGGTGATGGTGGCTCTTTTGACCATCACCAATGAGCTTTGGTGACATTTTTCGACCCTCACCAAAAATATTAAATGGTGTCGGTCAACGAACGCCACCATATATACACATTAATAGTGACGACCCTCAAAGCTCTGTAACCATAAATCATTGTTGTTGATATGAAATGGTGATGGTTATTGCCCGTCATTATAGTCATTATTCATGACGGACCTTGAATGTCACCACAACTACTATACTTCTAGCAATGCAACTTTTGGTGACAGTCAACGAACATCACCATATATATGCATCAATAGTGACGACCATTAAAGATCCATCACAATAAATCATTATTGTTCATATGAAATGGTGACGGTCACTATCCATCATTATAATCAATATTTGTGATGGACCTTGAATGTCACCATAACACCTATACTTTTGGCAATGCCACCTTTGGTGATGTTTAGCTTTTGGTGACGGAGGATATGGTCCATCACCATTACTCATATGTAATGGTGACGGTCGTTATCCATCATTATAAATCATTATTGGTGATGAACTTTGAATGTCACTACAACACCTATACTTTTGGCGATGACACCTTTGGTGACATTCAGTTTTCGATGATGGAGGCTATGGTCTGTCACCATTTCTTATATGAAATGTTGACAGTCACTATCCGTCATTATAAATCATTATTGGTGACAGACTTTGTATGTCACTACAGCACCTATACTTTTGGCGATGCCACCTTTGGCGACGTTCAGTTTTTGGTGACGAATGCTCTTTTGGCCATCACTAATGAGCTTATGGTGACATTTTTCACCCCTCATCAATGTCCTTTTTTCTTGTAGTGTATTTTAGTTGTATCAATAGTAGCAGTTGTTATAACATCAAATTTTACATCAGCTTTAACATTTTCAACAATAATAGGTGTTACAATATCAATTGTTACAACATTTTCAACAATTTTAACATTGATATGTTGTTATGGCATCCGTTGTTACAACATCTTCTTCTCAATCCACAGTTACCTATGTTTGTGCTTCTCAATTTGTTTTCTTAATCCCCCAAGTGATGATATAGTGTTTGGTGGCAGAAACACATCTTTGACTACCCACTTTTAAGCTCTAACAAGAAATATGAAATGGCTTGCTATTGCAACATCTTATTTATAACTTAATTGAAATTTTATTATCATATGTACACTTTGATATGTTGTAATATGATTATTGTTTCTTTTCATATGTTGTAATTAGAGATATATAACAGAGAAATTAATTATTGCATGAAATAAATAATAACTTTTTATTCTATTTTTTTGTTGTTGCAAAATTAGGATCTTCCAAAAGATTTGAATGATCATCATCACATAGATCCAGATCACACTGGGTTTGATGCTGAGATGGAAGATGATTCTCATGATGACACATATACAGATGACAACGAGGCCGATGGCAATGATGATACTGATGATCAAGATGGTGATGTTGATCATGATGCAGTTGTTGGTAGCACCTAGTGACATTCATGATCATAAAGACTACATCATGGATCATTTTTGATATTTTGTTATGATGTCGATTTTCATGGTTTATCATATGCATCATTTTCACGGCCTCCTGTAGCGTATTATTGAGTTGTATGTTTTTGACATGTATCATTTTGACTTATATCATTTGTATTGACTTGTATCATTTTGTCTTACATAGTTCATCATTTTTATTATAATATCACAGATAGGTATATCGTATTCAATAAGTCGTTGACTACCGAATTACTTAGAGATTGGCCAAAAATTAGAAATCGGGGTCTAAAGTGAACACTACAAATATATATGTGTGTATTTTAAATATTTGATTTTATATTTTCTTGAATTTTATTGGTCTTCGTCTTATTTCACAATGATTTCACTGAGAGTGAATAGTCATGGCAATAAACAACTATTTGCAAAGCAATTAATCAATCATCTTGCAGAATTTCGTGTAGGCTGACTACTCCTATTTATATACATATGAATATTTTAGTGTAGTATAAGATGTATTTTCGACGCAGGGTTGTCGTCTTATGCACGAAAGAGGTGGGGAAGGGAAAATGACATACGCATTGAATTTATTATACCTGTACTACATGTCATATTTAATACACTCATAAACATTTCGTTTCAATTAACAATGCATGTATCAATTATATACCCATAAACATGTATACAACAAAGATAATCCAGTCAATCAACTACTTGCACAAAACACATGTCCTGTAAAAATGGCAACAAAATTCACATTTTTGTGTTGATTATGATAATATACTTTACTAATTTCAGAATACGAAAAGTCGGTTTAAATTTTTTATTAAAATTTAAATTAATTCATATTATTTCACATTTATTACCATTATAATAAATTATAATAATTTAAAAATCTTTACCATATATTAAAAATATTCAAAATTTGATTAAATATGATAGTGAAAATTACAATTTTTATTTTAAAAAAAATGACAAATCACATTACTTGATATCTTATGTTTTTAAGAAAATTATAAAATGAAAGAAAAAACAAAATAAACTTTAATAATTTAGAAAATCTTACATTATATATACATATATACTAGGATATAAATTACAACTTTTACCCCAAAAAAATATAAATAAAAATCACATTAAATTAGAATGATTCAAGGAAATCCACACTATGAATACTACTTTATCCACTTCTATGGTACAGTTCACTGCACATGAGGTTGTCTAGAAAAATGGGACAATTTTCATTATATCTTTATTGTTTTTTTACTTTGGTTTAACTATATTTAAATTAATCCCTTGTTCAGATATGGGACTTTGTTCATACTTCTCAAAGTTCAATAATTAAACTAAGCGGCAGGAACGCTAGCTATGCAGCCTTTTTTATATCATTTGCACATGATGTATCATTTTGAATTATGTCAGCTGTTACACATGCATCATTTTCCAATGTTATTTTTACTAGTATGTGTGAATTTCACTTATTTTAGTTATATATGATGGTGATCTTGTTAGTATTGACTCGTCAATTTTTATATGTTGAAAGTGGTTTATGATTTTGATGCATATTTATTACATATGATGGTTTTGATTTACTGCTTATGATGGATTTTGTTAGATCCCTATAATACTAGTGATTGCCCCATTACTATTGTCATTGTATCCCTTATTTTTATTATTGTGCCCAAATTGTTCCTATATTGTTATTAGTGTGCCCCATAGAAACCCACTATTGTTATTATTGTGCCCTTATGTTATTACTTTTATGTCGGCTTGATTATATTATGACCCCTTAGACTCCTTTATATAGAAGGGAGGTTTAGTCATTTGTATCATCAAAGAATTGTTCATTTGTGTAATGTAAAGGAGGTTTCCCCCTCAAAGAGGCTAAATTCTAAGGTGTTGATCTTTCTTTTCTATCTTTTTGTGAGCTGGTTTCCTAACATTTGGTATCAAAGCTTTGGATTCTAGGGTTTCGCTACTCCAAATAGGTCATCGTAGAATTTTCACTATAATTTGTTTTCTGTGATGTTTCAAAGCTAAAAAAAACCCATTTGAGCCAAAATCGTTCTAAACTTCGGGTATAAATTTCAAAGCTTGTCTCGCTATATTTTCAGAGATATGATCTGAGGAAGTTAGGGTTTTTGTAGACTCCTGAATTACATTCCAAATAGATGACTTGGGAAAATCATCATAACTTTTGTTCTGAGCATCAGATTGAAATTTCGTAAGAAGTTTTAGAAAGAGGACGGTCTGCAGTTTTTTGTATATTAGTTTCAGATACTAAGGTCGAAACAGTGATGTGTGGCACTTCACACAAGTTTGCTCTACTGAACTAGTCTATAATCAGGTCAGCGTGGGAGATTTGGCATAACTCTTCCTTGGAGAATCCAATCTTGATCAAACTTGCGAGGCTAGAAAGATGACTAAAAAGGATATTGTAGGACGCGATTTCAGATACTAGAGATCCACAGTTACAGAGATACAACAGATTAAATATCGAGCTCTTACAAAGTGAAAAAAAAGGTGTGTAGTTTTTTTTGAATTTTGCATAAGATTGATTTGAAAAATTAGTTTGAAGGAATTCAAAGGGATTAGTGAAGAATTATTAGCATTAATTGATTCCCCGAAAAAAGAAAAATGGAAAGCAAAATTATGGCAATCAAGGAGCCTACCACTCACAACTATAAAGATGGAAGTGTTGTTGCCCCTAGCCTTCCATAACCTACAAGGTTGACACCACAACAATTGGAAGAAAAAAGAGCAAAAGGGCTTTGTTACTGTTGTGATAGAAAATACACTAAAGGTCATAAGTGTGCTGAGAAGAAATTATTATACATAGATTTTGAAGAGGAGGAAGAAAAGGAACAAGAAATGTCAAAAGAAGAGGATATACTCTAGGAACAAACCTTAGATAAAGAAGAAATGAATCTGACCATATCTTGTAATGCATTGGCTGGAATTATCACTCCTTAAACTATCAAGATAAAAGGAAATATCATGAAGAAAAAGGTAATAGTGTTGATTGATTCAGGAAGTGCCCATAATTTTATTTATTGTAAGATAGCCAAGGAATTGAATTGCTTCTATATCTAGCACCAGAGTGTCAAGTGGTGGTTACAAGTGGAGGAACCATAATTTTTTCTCGAAAGTGCCATAATATCAAGCTATCCATGGGAGAATATGTATTGAATAGCCTAATGCTTTCCATTCCAATGGGTGTTGTTGATGTTGTACTAGGAGTCCAATGGCTACAATCCTTGGGTACAATAGCTTTTAATTTTCAAGAACTTTTCATGAAATTTGTGCAGAAGGAAAGGAAGTTGAATTAAGGGGTATTATAGGGAAATCGGGAAAGATAACCAGCTCTAACTGTATGACAAAGCTTCTAAGGAAGGAACAATGAGGCGTAATTGCACAATTATGTTCGCTAGAGTTTCCCACATCGAAATCATCTATTTCTCCAGATCTCCAAAAAGTCTTGGACAATCATTCCAAGGTATTTAATACTCCCAAAGGCCTCCCACCTATTCGTGAGCATGATCATGTTATTCATTTGAGTCCAGGAAGTGTTCCTCCAAACATCAGGGCATACAGATATCCCTATGCCCAAAAGAGTGAAATTGAACATATGGTTGTAGAAATGCTAGAGGTTGGTATAATTCAACCTAGTCAAAGTTATTTCTCTACTCCAATGGTATTGGTGCACAAGAAGGATGGATCATGGCACATGTGTCCAGATTATAGGGAGCTCAACAAGCTTACTATTAAAGATAAATTTCCCATTCTTGTCATTGATGAATTATTGGATGAATTGTATTGTTGGCTTATATGGGCCTGACCTAGGTTCAGAAGAGTTATTTAGCCAAACAAATCCCACAGCTACCGACCCTTTAGGAAATAGCCCGTGGAGCGCGGACTGAGGTCTCACCCGAGGTAGGAGGGCAGGGTGTTGGAACTAGGTTTCCACACCCTTGGGATGTCTAGATGTGGTCTGGAGATTTTGCACGCCATTCTACAGTCTTGCGCTACTCGGCTTCCGCGCAGATTTGGACCTAGACTACTTCTTAAGATTAATTACTTAATGATGTATTATGAATCAGATCTACTTAGAAGGGTCTTTAAGCAAACATTTATCAAAATTAACCAGTTCATGCACTTGGAATAGACGCAGATTCACATATATTCATAACATAAGAATATGCGCACAAATTCAAATAGTTATATTAACCATACAATAGCCAGATCCGTGATAATACAGATTTAACACAAAATTTCAGAAGCAACTTATCTTTATTCACTTTCTTCACCACTACATCCAGATCTACCCTGTGCACTCAGCTGCAGGGGTCCACACACATAGCTTCGAACTCTTCCAGGACTCTGCGCACATAGCTGCAGAGCCTCTATCTACTACCCAGTCCCTTGACTCGGACTTACAGATACTTCAAGACTTTTCTCCCTAAAAACCCATTACATTTCAGATCCAAAATCATACCACAAACTAGCTACCTCTACCCATAGAGCCTCGCTCTATTTGTACCTTTCCATGGACCGCGATCCATAGGTGGGCCATCTCACTTACATTTCTTTACATTATTTTTGGGTGGACTATCCTTTGAATCAACTTATTACAACCCGTGCTCTATGCATCTGGCAAAGTCTTTACCTTATCTTTACCCAAAATTTCGGGCTTTGTGCCCCATGAGTGTTGCACGGGGCTTCTACTACCCAACAGTCCCCCAACACAATCATCGTGACTCGTCCCAAGTCACTCGGCTGGTGCGGGAGTCTTTGTGTGGAGGTCAGTCAGCAACTGTTGCATATCACCTATCCCTGTAATAAATTTGGCTGCGAGCCTCTGTACCTTCTCCATGTGAGTCGTTGATGCATCCCTATCAATTGCAGTGGCTTGCTCGGTATCACACACTACCTGCATATGTGCTAACTTGCCTTCAATAGTTGTAGAGATGCTAAACGCTTCATCGAGCCAGGGCTGGATCCCTTCTTTAAGTATTGCCTCCTGTTGCCCCACCGCATCAACTTAGGCCTTAAGAGCCTGGGCCTCCTTCATTTTGGCAAACCACTGTGTGATAGTGACCGTCTGTGCAGCCCCGCGAGTGGTGTCATAGGCCTGCTGCAACTCACGCGCTTGGGTTTCCACTTACTGTATGGTTGCGTCCTCTTGGAGGGATGTGAGTATCCCCAGAGATTGACCTAGTAGTTCTGAGTGTTCGCAAACAGTGCTCCTCATTATTTCTACTCTGGCTTGAATTTTGTTGTGGCACCATTCTCATTCTGTTGGAGGTGTGGATGGTCGTGCCTTGAGGTGAAGCTCTGCAATTTGTAACATTAGTTCCCCCTGGGCTCTTGCAGCCTCTTCTTGGGCCATACGAAATCCGGCTGCCATGTGTTGGATCTTGGTAGCTGTTGGGAGGTCTCTGGGGATGGCTAACTCTAGCACCATGCTACACGCTTATGTCACAGCTTGGTCTACTTCTTGGTAGCGTGTGGCCAAGTCATCATGCTGGAGAGTGACCTGTTCTAACTTTGCCTTCATGCTCTGTCAAGATGTGGAAAGTGTGACCTTCCTTGGCACAAAGCTCTTGAGTTACTCCCTCTTGTAGTTGGTATAGTACTTCCCTGGACAGGGAAACTATATTTAATTCCCAACTATGTTCTTCGCCTGCGACTGCGTCTATGACAACACCTGTTGGCAATGGTATGGTGTGTGGTGTGTGTGTGCTAACCATCTACTCGGTGGCGGCCATATCTTCTACTGGCTGTCGGGTGACCTTACCCGAGGGTCGCTCTTGTAATTCCTGCAACAACGTGCAGATCTCCCCCAACACATATATCCCTTCGGTGATTAGTTCATTCAACGCGTTGGTGGGAACATTGCTCGATGGTTGACTGTTATCCATGAATTCTTTTTCCAGAGCCTTCGCTGTTTTGGACTTTTTTCGGGTAACCGGTGATTCCTTGGCGTGCAACCGCTTGAGGGGGTCCTGCGTCTCCATTTCCTGTCACGGGTCCTGTTCCAAGTCCATTTTTTGATCTGCTTGGTTCTCTTCTATTGTCAGGCTCTTGGTAGCCTCCTGCTACGAAGCGGCGTGTTGTTCCTGACGTGTCTTTTTTACCAATTGAGTGAGTCACTGCTGGCGTTCCTTCTTTTGTTGTTGTGCTATCAGCTTGTCAAGAATGGCCTTGTCTGGGGTGCGCCATTCTAGAGGCCATGCTGCCAATAACGCGTAAATGGCATCATTTGTTGCAATGAATGGAAGTGTGACCCATGATTGCTTTGGATCCTTTCGCACGTGGATATACAAGTGATGCATGTCTGCTTTGAACTCGGCAGTGCTTTGAAAATTATTATAGATCGTGGGGGACATGCATGATCTTCGAGCAATCTGTGTTCATATATTCCCTTCCATGGAGGTCCAAAATGCTCAAATCGCAGAAACCCTTACTGCGTCCTTTGTAGCCCAGAGCGAAATATACCGCATTGCTTCGGGTAGGCTATCTTCAATGCTGGGAAACTAGCTCTCTTGCGGCAATTCGCCTGTAACTAGAATGATAGATAAAAGCAACCATTCATAATGAAATGTCTTACCTTTGTCTTGTGCTTCTTGACAATTGGTCAGAAATTTGTTGCATAAAAACTGTGCCCAACTGAACTGAACCCCTTTGGTGCACTGTCCCACCAATGTAATGACAGGGGCTAGCACCTCATCTGTGTGACACTTCCTCATGATTTTTCCAGCTAGTAGCTGAGTGACAACTCATCTCCCACAGTCGCTGATGCTTGTGATGACATACCCCTGCTTTCCTTTTTCCAGCTAGTATTTTGCCTTCATTGCTTTGGCAAGGCCTCCCTTGCTACTTGTTCTTACTATGTCTGTGGGGTTATTCCCTTTAAGGGGCAAGTGCGTAATTTGGTGGATCAATTTGGCTGTGATTGGGATTGGCTCCTCCAACCAAAGATATCCATCATGTACGAGATAGAGCAACTATCAGATCACAAATATGGTGATGGTCGTGTGGTGATAGTGAGGTATCCACCTGAGATTCAGTAGTCCCGCCTTCTCCACACCTAGTAACCACTTTTGTGGTAATAACTTATCTTCGGCCAGCTCGGGGAACTTGTCATTGTCTGCAAGGTCCCAACCTTCTAACTTGAGGCTTGGAATGTGCCCCATCGGTAACCCTTCGAACCTTATGTCATCTGAAAGAAGCGGGCTCTAGAACATAGTCTTTACAGCGTCCACATCCTTGGGTATCTTGGTCATCTCGGTCCACAGAGAACTATATGAAGGTAGTGATGGAAGTTGGAACGCAACGTCTTCTTCCTCAGCTTATGCATCAATCTAATCAATCAGGGCTTGCAGATCATCATCGTCCTTAGCAGGTTCGGTGATGACTGTTTTGCCTTTGTTAATTGCCAACCATTTGTTGAATCTTAGTGAGGCCTAGACTACTCCTACCGTTTGCTTGTTCTTCCTGGGTTTCGGTGTGCGTGGAGACTTAGGAACTTCGGGAACTTGAGTCACATCCTCGGGCTCTTTTTGATTCAGTTGCATTTCCTCTACGAATCATGCACAGGTTCTAGCCATGGTACTCATGGGGTGCCTGGTAGCTGAGTACACACTGCTTTTTGCTGGTTCGAAGCGCCAATATTCTAGTATTGGCCACAAATTCTGAGCTTTGAAAAAATTCCTTCCCCCCTTTTCCAGTTTATTAGTGGCGTTGAGTCGATAAATCTTTGCATATCTAGTCTGGACCTCTCATCTTAATGTCTTGCTGCCCGCTCCTCTCTAATGTAACCTATCCTTCTTGTCAGGACTAATGTTGCTAATAGTCATTTTTTCAATGTCCCCCCCGAGAGCGCAATCCTTGGGGCGCAGCTATGATCTTGTGGACTGTCTTACTTGGTAAAGAATCCTTTTGTCACGCTGGCTTTTCATAGACTTTTTTGTAATCCCACGCCTTCTTTTAACTGCTTGGGGCATTGAGACTGTAGTTTCTACTGCTAGTCAAGTGCTCTCACATTTGGTGTGAGTTCTAAACTTCCCTGCTAGCCTGGGCTATGAGCACCTCTCAAGCATTTGGGTAGCCAATCTATTAGAAGGTGTGTTCTTCTGTAAGTGTGGGTGCAGTCATGATAGCAAGGTCACAACTCGTTCCTGTCCTACGCTACTGGATCTGTCCCGTCTTAGTGTACTTTGCTTCCTTGGCCGTACCCCAAGCTTATTGATGTTGCGGGGCCTACGGCTACCCTGTCTTTTTTGAGCTCCTTTCTTTCATCTATTACAGGCCCAGTGAACCCGTGGTATCCACAACTTCCCTAATTTCCTACTACCCTTGGCACTGGCTGCTGGTGAACTGGTTTGTTAGGGTGGCTCTGGGCTACTACTTCTAAGCTGGTTGGGTGTCTGCATCTCATACCTCTGCAGCCTATGCTGGTGAGACATGCTTACCTCGTTTCACTCTCCCATCCGTGCGAGCGCCTGCCTCCAACGTCAGTGCCCTTTCCTTCGCATATTCATAGCTACACCCTTTCCTAAAGCCACGATTGTACGTGATTCTTTTGTGGATACTTCTGGCTGCTCCTTTGCCCCTATTGTCACCATCCTATTAAAATTTAGGGTGGTTACTTCATGTAGTCGGTTCTACCATCGTTCAATTTCTTCATCTGAGTCCGATGTGCAAGCACTATCATGGTCCCATGAGATTCTACCGTCCGTTGTTGGATTTACCCTGTCCTGATATTGCGTTGTAATCTGGTAGATACAATCCAATTCACCATCACTGTCTTCATCGTGCAATGGCTCAGTATAGCACACCCCTTTAGCTGGATCAAACAGAACCACTACGCGGAGAGATTTATTTTCGAATATCATTTTTCGTTTCTTGAGGTTGATGACTCCATTCATATCCGTTGCCCAATCTATCCCTAGTAATGCAGGATAGGGGTTACTATCATCCACAATTTCTATGACTTCAAAATCAGTTTGCGTGCTAGTGCCATCAATGTCTACTGTAACCCTGTTCAGTCTTCCCATGGGCAGAATCTTTTGTTGGCTAGCCATCCGTAACTGAATCAGATACCATTGTAGTGTGGGCCTGCCCATGCGCTCCCAAGTCTGTTTTGGTAGGAAATTCGTGTCGGACCCCAAATATAAAATGACCTGGTCCATCTCATAGTCTACGATCTAAATGATCAGTCACATTTCCAGCCCCATGCGCAAGGCATGTTTGCCTAACTTCCGGACCATTTGCGGTTTGTCCGCTCCTGCACATCGAGTAATCAATTCTTGCAAACCCTTTATCGCTTAAGCATCCCTGAGTAAGTTCATGCAGGTTTCCAAGAAGGTGGTTAACATAGAATTATCCTTCTCTAATCCAAATTGATCCTTACTGTTCGAAGTAGAAGCTTCTGCGAAGTTCTTCTTGGCTTCCATAAAGGTTTCCTTTGCACGCTCCAAGTCAAATTCTGGTTGTTTTTGGGGGGCCTTACGGACCCATGTATCCTCCTATGGCTGCTTCCCCTTATCTTCTCTGGTAGCGGTGCCAATTCTGAGCATCATATTTACATTGGGATCTTTCGTGCAGGGTTCAACCTTCATCATTTGGACGCTCTGAGTAGCGTTAGCTAGAAGCACCCCCTTTTCCTGCATCTGAGCAATTAACGTGAGTTAATCGACTGCTTCATGGTCAAGTTGATAACAGTAAGGGCAATAGACTTTGGTCGGGTTTGTGTAATCATGCACGTAATGCCCCAGTCCTCCACAATTATAGAAAATTAATTGTCCTCATCCCCATCCAGGTCCTATTCCCCCACGGCCCCATCCACGTCCTTGGTATCCTCCTTACGCAAGCGGTGCGGTGGGATCCTACCTGCGCGCCTCCGTCTGCATCCTATAAGCAGGTGTTCGATCCATCAACATCTCGTAACTTCGGCAATTTCTTTCATCATGGCCCACCGTCCTACAGAAGTTACAAAATAATTGTTGAGGGAGGGGTTGTCTTAAGTTCAGTAATAGGTGACAATTGTCCATGTCATTCTTTCCTCCCACCTGACAGATTGTGCACCAGAGTGTGGGTGTCATGCTTGGCCTAGCTTGTACCTCTGGTCACAATAGTATTGGTCCCCCTCCTATCAAATAGTTTGCGAAGATTGGATAGTGGTCCTTATCGTGGCCATGTCCCTTACATTTCATACACCATACCTCTTCCCGTACTATGCACGAGGTGCCTGCCCTTGTTTCAAGCTTCGCATTTCCAGACATAGGTTTTGTATTTGCGCTTGGATTTGCTGTACTCCCAACCCCGGATCCTGTATTGGGGTTTCGTGTAGCCGCATTGCTGCCTCCAGTGCTTTGGCTTGGGTTGAGATCTTTTGTTGCAACAGAGCTGACCTCAGATATGGAATTAATGATGTGACAAACCAAGCGTGGTGCTGCACATCTGACAGTGTCATGTTGGCCTCATGGATGGTGCTTTTCAACCTCTGATCCAAATCCCACGGGGTTTCACCAGGCAGCATTGCAATTTTGTTGAACCTAATAACTGACTGTGCTTCTAACTTCGGTCGCCCAAATTCCTTGTTTAGCACCTCTTGGATTGTTGCTATTCCTTCATTTGGATGATCACTTGAGTATTTCATGTACCAGGTCAATGCACAGTCCTGTAGCATGCTAACTAAGGTAGCCTTCTTGATGTTATCATCTGTTATGCCTTGAGCGTCCCACACAGACTTTATCACAAACCAGAACTGGCCTGGTTCCTCATTTCCTACACCCTTAAATATCGGTAACTTTACTGCACTCGCCATCCCAACTTTTGGTGGTGGTGGGGTTGGAGATGGGGTTGGTGTTGGTGTGGACAGATTTGATGTAGGTGAAGTGGGTGGTGGCATGGACAGAGGTGGTATTAGTGGGAAGCGCTCCTTCATCAACCAGACTGTACTTCTTGGTGAGAACCTTGCAAGCTCCTCCTCGCTTTCCTGTGAAATAGAAAGCAGAGGACTATTCTCCGCCCCTCCTGTTCCGTGGTAACCTCTTCCGCTCCACGTTACCCCAAACATCAATAAACGTGCATAATATGTTTTTCACACAACAACATCTTAATCTAAGTATTCAATGATTTGATATACTTACCCCGCGGTCCTTGGAGAAATCGCCTTTCTGCTTCACTATCACTCACAATTGTATCGATCGCAAACTCAGTGATAAATCCTCCTATTACCCAATCCAGCCAATGATCTACTGAGCATGCGATTTTATCTTTGGTGGCTTCTAGCCTGCGCACTAGTTCTGGAGTCCACACAATAGGCTAATCTAATCTGCACCTTCCCATGCTGTCAGCTAGCCTCACAATCCACTCGTAAAGCTCTTCTGGAAATGTCACGAAGAAGACCTCATGGATATCTATGTATATATAGCGGTCCAACCAATCTTCCTCTGATATCCACAGATTTTTGTTTTCCTGAACCGCGAACTCATGGAGCTTCGGATCCAACCATTCTTCAAGCTCTTTCTTTGTAGGGTTCCAGTGTTCCAACATCAGATAGGCAGATCTTGGTCCCAGCAATAGAGCCATTTGTTGGCTTATATGGACCTGACCTAGGTTCGGAAGAGTTATTTAGCCAAACAAATCTCGCAGCTACCAGCCCTTTCAGTAACAGCCCACTAAGCGCGAACTGAGGTCTCACCTGAGGTAGCACGGGAGGGTGCTGGAACCAAGTTTCCGCACCCTTGGGATGTCTATATGTGGTCTGGAGGTTTCACGTGCCATTCTGCAATCTTGTGTTGCTCGGTTTCTGCACAGATCCGGACCTAGACTACTTCTTAAGATTAATTACTTAATGATGTACTATGAATCAGATCTACTTAGAAGGGTCTTTAAGCAAACATTTATCAGAATTAACCAGTTTGCGCACTTGGAATAGACGCAGATTCACATATATTCATAACATAAGCATATGCATAAAAAATTCAAATAGTTATATTAACCATACAATAGCCAGATCCGCGATAATACAGATTTAACATAGAATTTCAGAAGAAACTTATCTTTATTCACTTTCTTCACCACGACATCCAGATCCGCCCTACGCACTCAGCTGTAGGGGTCCGCGCACATAGCTGTGGACTCTTCCAAGCCTCTGCAGACATAGCTGCAGAGCCTCTATCTACTACCCAATCCCTAGACTCAGACTTACAGATGCTTCAAGACTTTTCTCCTCAAAAACCCATTACATTTCAGATCCAAAATCATACCACAAACTAGCTACCTCTACCCATAGAGCCTCGCTCTATTTGTACCTTTCCATGTACCATGATCCATGGGCAGGCCGACTCACTTACATTTCTTTACATTATTTTTTGGCGGACTACCCTTTGACTCAACTTATTACAACCCGTGCTCCGCGCATATCGCAGAGTCTTTACCTTATCTTTACGCAAAATTTCGGGCTTTGTGCCCCATGACCATTGCACGGGGCTTCTGCTACCCAACATGCATGGATCAATTTACTTCACCAAGTTGGATCTTCGTTTAGGATATCATCAAATCAAAATAAAGACTGAATACATTCCGAAAATAACATTTAGAACTCATGAGGGTCATTATGAATTTTTGGTCATGCCTTTTGGCCTTACCAATGCACCTTCTACATTTCAAGGTTTGATGAATTCCATTTTCAAACCCTTCCTTAGAAAATTTTTGTTAGTATTTTTTGATGATATACTAATCTACAGCAAGTCTTGGAAGGATCATATTGAACATGTTGACAGGGTGCTCAAACTATTGGAGGAGAAACAATTATATGCAAAAAGCTCCAAATGCTTCTTTGGAGTACAAGAGGTGGAATATCTGGGTCATATTGTATCTCATGAAGGTGTTAAGGTAGACCCTAGAAAAATTAAATCCATTAAGGAATGGAAAATCCCCACATCCATAAAGCATCTGTGAGGATTTCTCAGGTTGACAGGGTATTATCGCAAGTTTGTTAAGAATTATGGGAGAATAATAGCACCTCTAACAACATTATTGAAGAAAGATGCATTTTCATGGACTCCAGAAGCAATAATGGCCTTCAAACATCTTAAAGAGGCAATGTGCCAAGCACCAGTCTTAGCAATGACGGAATTCACAAAAACCTTTATTGTGGAATGTGATGCTTCATGAAATGGAATTGGTGTTGTTTTAATGCAAGGTGAAAGACCCATTGCTTTCGAAAGTCATCCAATCAAAGGAAAGCATTTACACAAAGCTATTTATGAGAAGGAAATGTTGGCAATACTACATGCACTTAAGAAATGGCAACCCTACCTAATGGAAAGACACTTCAAGGTAAAAATAGATCATGATAGTCTTAAATACTTTTTAGAACAAAGATTATCCTCTGAAGAGCAATAAAAATGGGTCACAAAGATGTTGGGTTGTGACTTTGAAATCATCTACAAAAAGGGAAGAAAAATGTTGTGGCAGATGCACTCTTAAGAAAGGATGAGGATGTGGAAGCATTGTTGTGCGCCATTTCTATTATCCAACTAGATTGGATAAACGAAGCAATGGATGAATGGAATAATGACGAAAAAGTGTGGGCACTCATTCAAAAGTTACAAGATCCCAGTACATCTAATACATTTAGCTGGAAAAATGATTCATTATGGTACAAATATCGCTTATACCTATGTAAGAATTCCAAACTCAAACAAAATATTCTTATGGAATTACACACTTCTCCCTTGGGAGGGCACTCGGGATCTTTAAAAACTTACCACAGGGTTAAGAAGGAATTTTTTTTGGGATGGCCTTAAATCGGATATTCAAAAGTTTGTGGTGGAATGTTTGGTTTTCCAACAAAATAAAGTTTAAACAATTAAGACCCCAGGTCTATTACAACCTTTATCCATTCCAAGCCAACGTTGGGAGGAGGTTTCAATGGATTTTATCACAAGTTTACCCAAGTCTGAAGGAAAGAGTGTCATCATGGTGGTAGTTGACAGATTTACCAAGTATGCACACTTTTGTGCATTATCACATCCATTTAAAGCCAATACAGTTTCTACTGCATTTATAGAAATAATTCAAAAGCTACATGGAAACCCAAAGATTATTGTAAGCGATAGAGATCCCATTTTTATAGGAAATTTTTGGACATAATTATTTTCTTGTCTCGGTACTCAATTAGGTCATAGCTCATCTTATCATCCTCAATCTGATGGGCAAACTGAGATAGTAAACAAATGTTTGGAAGGATATCTTCGTTTCTTTGTATCTGATAAATAGACACAATGGGTCAAATGGTTGCCTCTAGCTGAATGGTGGTATAACACTTCCTTCCATACTACAACAAAATGACCCCATTTATGGCACTTTATGGATATCATCCACCATCCATCACATCATATTTAAGAGAAAATTCTAAGGTTCAAGCAGTGGAACATCACATCAAGCATCAACAACAAGTTCTCCAACTCTTAAAGGATAACCTCACCTTGGCGCAAAATAGAATGAAACAACTAGGAAAATCAACATCCCAACGAAAGAAGTTTTGATGTAGGTGATTGGGTATTCCTACGACTACAACCATATAAACAAATGTGCCTTAAGCAAGCTAAAAAGGATAATAAATTATCACCAAAGTATTATGGTCTGTATAAGGTGTTGCAAAAGATTGGTACTATGGCATGCAAATTGGAGCTTCCTGCAGCTTCCCAAGTGCACCCAGTTTTCCATGTTTCATGTTTAAAGAAGGCTATAGGTGATAAGTTCCCAGTTCAAACAATATTTCCATAACTTGATGAGTAAGGAAAAATCATATTGGAACAAAAAGTAGTCACAAAAGCAAGAACTCAGCAGCTATGGAATTCAATTTTGGAGGGGACATAATTTACATACAATAGTTATATGAAGAATTTAGTCAAGAAATAAACATATTACATTGTGTATTTACATACATATGAGGATTTATTGACTTACTTACTATTTTAGAGATTCACATAATTGATGACTCAAAAGCATTAAAATAATAGATGATGGAAGTATATTTGCATTGACATAGAACTTTGAGTTGGAAGAGTGAAGATAATAAGGAGTGGACATGTTCACATAAGATTCAATTTGTTTAGGATATGAGGTGAAGTGACAATGCATTTGAGAAAGGGGCACTATCTTAAGGATGTAGAGAATAAGTTTAAAGTGAAGAAGAATTTTCCATGTTAGATTTGAGTAGAAATTAGTCAAAATTCCCATTAGATGGTCTTGCTTGAATACTTAGATATTTCAACTATATTCAATGTGTTGGATCTTAATGATTATAAAACAAGATACAAGGATACAATAGAGGAAGAAGACAAGGTTGATTGGTGTGTCCAAATGAAAAATAATAAGGCCTAAGAGATTAACAAAGACTTGGATGCAATAGTTTTGGAGATGCATAGTGAAGAGTACAAAGAGTGCTTAGTAAAGTGAAAAAATAATTTTTTTTAGGAAAGAACTTGGATTTCTAAAGATAAGTATCAGAAAACTAACGAGGTCAAGGAAAAATTTGATGAAGCATTGAGTGTAGGGAATTCATGAAAATATACAAGGAAGAATTTGATGCAACAACATCATGTTTAATAGCCCAAGTTATTGAGAAAAATATTAAGATGGTTTGGAAATGAATAAGATTTTTGTGGGTGTCGAGAGAAGTATGAAATATGAACATATAAGGGGCACATATCTTTGGGAAAAGTGTTTTGAGAAATATGCTAAGATATAAGACTATTTTTTAAGAGGTGAGGTTGTGTGGAAGAAAATTGTGAGCTTAAGAAGTGGCAACGTGAAAATGAAGGTGCAAAACTTTTCACACAACGATGCATTGAAGTAAACATAGACGAATAACCAAGTTTGACATGCAAAAAGGGGAGAGTGGATTAAAGCATATGAAAAAAAACAATTGAAGTGATACACAGGGAACACAAAGAGACATGAAATAAACTTTTACATCTAATGGTTCCAAAAAGACAACGGAAAGTAAGTCAAAACAAGGCTTATGAATAGGATGTGTAAAAATGAGATTGAGTTGGAATCCATTGAGAGTAAAGGGAAAAGTAAGAAGAGAACTCAAAAAGGAGGAAGAGGAACATAAAATAGGACTTATGTGAAGCAACATGATGATAGTGGTATCATAGAGGAAACATGAACCGTGTGGAGAATGCTAAGGCCAAGAGAAATGCTAACGTGCCAAATTGTTTGTATTACCAAACTTATGAGAATGAGTACGCCAATATTATTTTTTCTTTTGGCACCAATTTACAAGTTTCTTCTTTCATGCATTATGCATAAGGATATTTATTGTATTTTTCATTTCTGAAGAATTTCAAATTTGTCCAGAGTGATAGTTTCAACCTATATGAAACATAATAAAAATGTATTGTTGCACATCTTATGCATAAGAGGGTCATCCATCTCATGTTTCAAGAACACATACAAATATTTTTTTTGAAAAATAATTAGATTTCTTGAATTCTTTAAATGCATTACAGTGTAATAACTCATTTGAGCCACCTTGAGAATACAATGATGATATTACAACTACATCTATTGACAATAGTTTTATGAATATCCTCCATTTTGGAGGGAATTTGGGTTTATTAATTCTTTTATGTAAATCGGTTGAACCTTTCTACTTCCTACATCGCTAAACTTTCCATTTATTAGAATCATTAATGGGAGGAGGTTAAGATTTTAGTTCAACCATTTAAACTCATACTTAGGGCTACTTTTTCATTACCCATAGGAGATGAAATGTCCTTCTATGTATCCATTGGTACTACATGTGTTGATTCTTTAATTGAATAACCATTATTTACATTAGATGGTGGAGTGGTCTTAGCTACATTTCTCTAAGGCAATTATGGAGCTTGACAAGAAAAATAAAGATTTGTACTGTTAAGCACCTGAATCATTGAATGAATACTTTGCTATCATGTTTTAACTTAATCAAATATGGGAGGCATTTATTAAGTCTACTTAATCACAAACTCTTGAATTGGCATGTTATGTGGAGGATTTTGGATGATAGACGAGGACTCTCTAAAGTGTTATGCAAATTTTTTAATACAAACTTTTTCTTGATGCAACAATTATTCGTAAATTATATCCATAGTGAAAACATAACTCAATCTTATTTCTTGACCAGAGTCATCCTACCAAAATTAAAAATTTGTTGTAGCTCTAACATTATGTCACATACCTTAGAGAAACACTTTACGAGCAACTTGTTATGTGGAAAACAAGAAGGAAAAATATAATTAATCAAGGCCCGAATAAAACTCTAGAAACAAAGACTTGAGCTTGATTTGGTGCCAACATTTCATGAGAAGAAACCAACATAGTAACAAGAGTTATTACTCTACTCTTTCCTTGGAAATAAGACTTTTGAAAATGGTTTCAATAACATTAGAGAAACAAAAATTAAAATAGATTTATTTTCATAAATTGACTTGAAATGTTGAGTTACATATATTTATTCATCACATGTGTCATTTTCTAAAATGGTTCATGTAGAGCCTCTAACTTACACCTAATTATTTATCATTACCTACAGCTTTTCCTCACTTATCCCTCTCTTTTGCCCTATTTTCCTCATAAACCTATCCAGATCATTACATTTGATGTCTTTAAGCATGATTGGTTAACTTTGCTAATGTTTGACTGTTTGTCTAGATTTTTGACATATGCACAGAGATTCCGCAGCTGTCTGGCAATTCCGCAGCCATTCAACAATTCCGCAGCTATCTAGTCATTCCGCAGCCTTTTCATTGATCTCTATGTTCCACGTGTCATTTTGAAAAACGAATCACATGGGCACGTGGGAATGAAGGTGTTAAAGGTTCCTATGCTATTGGTTCGGTCAGCAACGCCACGCACACCTACGGTCAACGTGGATCAAACTTCGGTCAACAAAGCCAGCTCAAACGGTGCTGCGTGAGCTGAAAGGTCACGTCACTCCAGATGGCGATTCCTCCACGCTACGCAGGTTATGGGAGACAGGATCCAACCTTGGATTCAACCTCCATGACGACCGTACCCTCCAGATAACACACGGACCTGTTTACGTGTTGCTGTACCATTTAATTAGCATGACTGTCAGTTAATTTCTAGTTTCATGTTTTACGCAGTAGGCAGTTGTTCATACGCCTATAAAATCCAGCGTCTGCGCACGCTTAAGGATTAGTTTTTAGTTGCTTTGTTTATGTAATTGCTGCAATTTTAGTGTATACAGAAACTCTGTTTTGAAGCTGTTGTTTCAGCACTTTTTACTGTAATTTCTGCATATGAGTTAATAGAAGACTGTGCTGTTTTGATCCCTTCGAGTAGCTGATATTTCCTTGGGTTTTTTGGATGGAGGGCCCCCATTCATAACAGCCTTTGTACAGTAAATTTACCTTTACGTTCTTTCCATTTCCTTCTTTTGAATTCAGCAATTTTCCTTTTCTTTAAAACATGTACAGTTTTGATTTACTTTCACTGTCATTTCATTTCCAGCATTTACTTTAACTGATCAGGATTGTTTTCTGCAGGTGTTAGCCCGGGATTGTGTGTCTTTGTTGTATTTGCTTTATCTCTAATGGTATTTTCAGTTGTCATATTCATAGTTGCTGCCTTTATTCTGTTTTTCTAGCTTGATTTCTAGTTTAGTTTCTCAAGTTGTATGCTAACATATTGATGGTCTCCTTATCATAAGTTGTTCATCTTTAAGAGATCAGAATACTAATAAATTACAGCTTGCTTTGAGTAGTTTTTTACTTATATCACTAACTCTTTCTTCACTTGTTACACATTACAATGTATGTTGGAAGCAGAATGTTGGAGAAAGGCACAGTGGTGTTATAATTTGTCATCTTAGAGCTTGATTACTTTTTAGACTTATATCTAACTACTTCTTAATCGTGTTTCACATAGTACTATATGTTGGAAGCAGAGTGTTAGGAAGAGATGAACATTATAATTGGTCTTTAAAGTGGTTTTTCTTACCTTTTTATTGCAGCAGCATGAGTAGTGACTAGTGCCATTAGAAAGTGGTTTTTATGCTTTGCCTTCAGTTTCATTTCAAGTTATTTCTTTCAAGCTCTTTCTTTGCAAGTTTAGAAGGTAGTTAGAAACCACCAGTTACACACACTCACTCATTTAGAAATCACCTTACACACACTATCACTCATCTGTTTATAAAACCTCCATTCCATCTTAAGAAGATAAATTGACCACAAACAACACCCCCAAACGACAAAAAGATCTAAGAGGTTGCTTAAGTACATATAGTACACCTTCACTTCATCAGCTTACGAGCCCCAGGTTGACAATTAATGACATCAATTTAGGAACACTAAATTGACTAAACATTTTGGCGCCGTTGCTGGGGAAGTGAAATTAAGTAGCCATATTCTTAGAAAAAAAAAACATAAAATTTCAAGAAAAGAAGTTGATAACCTATCAAAGTATGCTCTCCTCTTGCACTTCAAAGTGATCTGGAGGATCAGAAAAGAGAAAGTTATTGATTTAGTAGTTTCTTGAGTATGCTCTCTTCTTGCACCTAGAGTGACCTGGAAGATCAGAAAAAGGACTATTAACTTGACTTGAAGAAAAATAAAAAATGACATGCATAGAGCTAGAGATTCTAGGGGAAGGTTTTTAGCTAGAGCTCGAAGTTCAATTTTTACAAGTCCATCTGCTTCAAGGGATAGACAAGAGACACCTCCCTCATCTCCAACCGATACTCCTAGCCCTAGAATTCCTGGAATTCAAGAACCAAGAATTGACTCTCCCACACCTTCTATTGAATTTGAACCAGGAAGAGACCCTTCTCTTTCTCCTACAGAAAGACCAATTGTAATTGAGGAAGTAGAATCATCTGAAGAAGAAGGGGAAATCTCTTCTCATTCACCCTTTGTAGAAGAACCAGAAGATTTTGAAATCCCTAGGGGAACCATCATGGCAGAGGAAGAAGGAGGTGGTAGAGGTAGAGGTAGAGGTAGAGGAGGAGGAGGAAACAACAACAACAATGGAGGAGGTAGAGGTCCCCTTGGAGGAGGAAATAGAGATGGGGATAACTCATTTGGGTTTCCTATTGTTAATGAGGATTCCCGAGCTACTATGAAAAACATATCGCCATCTGTCCTCCCAAATTTCCATGGGTTAAGAACTGAGGACCCCGAAACATTTTTATTTGAGTTTGAAGTTGTGTGTCGGACTTATGACTATCTGGATGAATCTCAGAAACTCAAATTGTTCCCTTCAACACTGAAAGATCAAGCTTTGAAATGGTTCATGGGGTTACTCACTCAATCCATTAGGTCTTGGGATGAGATGAAACAAACATTTTTGGATAGGTATCTGGACTATTGTATGCCTACTAATCACAAGGACGAGGTATTTAAAATGATACAAAGAGAAGATGAGAGCTTAGAAGATTTACTTGAAAGATTTCAATATAACCTGAAAAGAGCAAAAATGAGTAACTTGGATGAAGAGACCTTAAAAGCCCTCCTATTAAAAGCCATTAGAGATGAATGGATAGATATCTTGAACATGATGGGGAAAGGGGATATATCTCAACTTTCACTCAATGATATAGCAGAACTATGTATCCATCTCTCAAGGGGCAAATCAAAAACTCAAAAAGGGCCTAGAGATCCTTCTCTCCTTAGAGCAAATAAATCTGCAACGGGATCAGTAAGTAGGGCTGAAATCGGCAATATGCTTGATGAATTCAAAACTGACATCTTAGGGAGTCTTAGTGAACAATTAGATACCCTTAAGATTCACAATAAACAAAAAGCAGAAGCTGAGGCTTTAGCCATTTTTTGCCCGAAATGTAGAAAGAAACATGCTTTAAGGGAATGTCCCTTGGATGCACACGTTGTAGAAACATGCGTAATTTGCTCGGAAACTCATGAGACCAAGGATTGTCCTTCAATTCCTGGCCTCAAGGCAGTCTTTCAAGAGGATCCAAATACACTTGAATCTCTCTGTTTTGTTGCAAGGAGACCTTGGCAAGGGAAACAGAATCAAGGGTTTAACAACTCTATGAATTTTCAACCCCAACCAAATTGGAATCCTTGGCAACAACCCTGGCCTCAACCTCAAAATCCTTTTCAATCATGGATGCAAAGCATGCAAAATCCTTATGGGAGATTTGCTCAATTCTATCAATATCCTCCATCTTTTCAGAACCAGCAAGCTCCACAACTTCCAAATCAAGGTCAACAACTATCATTGCCATACCCTCAACAACAACAACCTCCTCCACAAAATCAAAATTCTCAACTCTTGGTTCAATCCCAACAGAAGTCAAATCAACTTCCCTCTCAGCCATTACCAAATCCCAATAATAGGAACCCTCAAAATGCTTACATGATGGAAGGTCGACCATTTCCTACCTATATGGTTGTTCCTCTCAATGAAGTACAACTCAGATCAGGTAGAATCCTAGATCAACCTTCTACAAATGTTCAACAACCAAGCATTTCTGAGGAAGAATCTCTTAAAGTCAATAAGGGTTCTGAAGTATCACTTCAAAACCAAAATATCCAAAAAGAAAAAGAAAAAGAATCAACCCCCACAACTCCCATAGTTGAGCAACCGACATCTTTAGCTACACCTCCTTTTCCTGAAAGATTACAAATTGACAAAGGAGTGGAAAAGCAAATTTGGTTGCCTAACTATAGTTTTCTAGATGAATTGAAGAATGTCTATATCAAGATCCCCTTGTTACAAGCCATTAAGGAAATTCCCATTCTAGCAAAGACAATAAAGGAGTTGAGTTTGAAGAAAACAGGAAAGAGAACCAGAGATACCAAAAGGATACATCTGGTTGGAAAAATTGCAGACATTATGATGGGTAAGATTACCATGCAAAAGTATGTGGATCCCAGTAGCCCTATTGTCAAAACTCATATTAATGGGGTTGAAATCCCAAATACTTTGATTGACTAAGGAGCCGCTATCAACATCATGAGTAGACAGACCATGGATCAGTTAAAGCTTCCTAGCCTTCTCTTTACACCTACTTTACTGCAACTTGCAGATCGATCAATCATTAAACCTGATGGTGTATTGGAAGACATTCCAGTCTCCCTAGACTCTTGGGAATATCCAGTTGATTTTATGATTTTAACTCCCAAGAACAATCTAGGAGGACATCCTCTTATCTTAGGAAGACCTTGGCTAGCAACAACTGATGCTTTTATTAGTTGTAGGTCTGGGGACATGTATATATCAGATGGTAATTCTACCAAGAAATTCAACTTGTATCCTCCAACAAAGGCAATAACAGAAATAGGAGAAGATGAGTGGGTCGATGATGAGGATACTATACAACCTGTTCTAACCATCTCTGAGATCAGTGAAGACAGTCAAATCCTAAATACATTAGAAAATTTTGAAATATCTTTAGAATATGACTCTACACAGTTTCAGTTAGATGCGGACATTGAATATCTCTCCTCTAGACAGATGTCTCTCTTCTCAATGGAAGAGTTTGGTAGTTCTACAGTTGAAATCCTTCCAGGAAAAAATATTGAACATTAGCAGAAACTTGGAAAGACCACAACAAGAAAAATTAACCAAACTTTTGCAAAAACATTCTACTGCATTTGCATGGGAATACACTGACATGAAAGGAATTGATCCTAAGACTTGTATTCATCACATCTATATTGAAGAAAACAGCAGACCTATTAGGCAACCGCAGAGAAGGATGAATCCAAACCTTAGGGAAATCGTGAAAGAAGAACTCCAGAAATTACTCAAGGTAAACTTCATTTACCCCATTTCAGATAGCCAATGGGTTTCTCCCTTAGTTATAGTGCCCAAAAAGAATGGTAAATGGAGAGTTTTCATTGATTATCGAGAATTGAACAAGGCAACCTTAAAGGATCATTTCCCTCTACCTTTTATTGATCAGGTACTAGACACTTTAGCAGGTAAAAAGTATTTCTCATTCTTGGATGGTTTTAGTGGGTATAATCAAATTCAGGTGGCACCTGAAGATCAAGATAAGACCACATTCACCTGTCCATGGGGAACTTTTGCCTACCGAGTACTCCCTTTTGGATTATGCAATGCACCTGCTACTTTTCAAAGGGCTGTATTAGGTATCTTTTCAGATCTAATCCATGATTGTGTAGAGGTCTATATGGATGATTTTACAGTTTACGGTAATACATTCGAAGAAGCTTTGGAAAATTTGGAAAAAGTACTGATAAGATGTAAGGAAACAAATCTTTCTTTAAGTCATGAAAAGTGTTTTATGATGTTTACTGAAGGGATTGTTTTAGGACATCATATTTCAGGAGATGGGATTAAGGTTGATAGATCCAAAGTGGAAGTCATCTCCAAGTTACCTGTTCCAAATTGCCAGAAAGATGTTAGAAGTTTTCTTGGGTTTACTGGATATTACAGAAGATTTATTGAAAACTTCACTAAGATAGCATCTCCTCTTTTCAAATTGCTTACCAAAGACTGTGAGTTCAAATGGGATCCTGAGTGTCAATCTGCCTTTGAAACTTTAAAGACTAGAATATCTGAAGCACCCATCTTAAGGGGGCCAAATTGGAAACTCCCTTTCCATATTTCTACTGATGCTTCAGATACGGCTCTAGGAGCTATCTTGGGACAAAAGGATTTGATCCCTTATGCCATTTATTACACTAGCAAAAATTTGACTCCCACTGAGTTAAATTACACTGTGACTGAAAAAGAATTTCTAGCCGTTGTTCATGCAATTAACAAGTTTAGACATTATATAACCGGCTATGAAACTTTTGTCCATACTGATCACTCTGCAATTAGATATCTCATGAACAAACCTGTTACTAATGGCAGAGTTACAAGATGGCTTTTACTTTTTCAAGAATTCAACATTACTGTGTTAGATAGACCTGGGAAACAAAACACAGTAGCTGATTTCTTGTCTAGAATCCAAAACACTAATGAAGATTCTCCAGTAGAAGATAAGTTTCCAGATGAATACTTGTTTGCAGTAACTACCAAGACTCCTTGGTATGCAGATATTGCTAATTATCTAGTTACAGGAAAGCTACCTCTACACTTATTTCCTAATGAGAAAAGGAAAATCATTCAGGAGAGTTCACATTATTCTTGGATTTCTAATGAATTGTTCAAAACAGGGCCAGATTGTATAATCAGAAGATGTGTTCGGGAAGATGAAATGCCTGACATCCTTAAGGCATGTCATGATGAACCATGCGGCGGACACTTTGCTGACAAGAGGAAAGCCTATAAAATCCTTTCTCTAAGATATTATTGGCCTTCTCTCTTTAAAGATGCAAAGCAGTATGTTAGAAGGTGCGACAACTGCCAAAGAGTTGGGAGACCAACTCCTTCAAATGAAATGCCACTCCAGCCACAGGTATGCATCGAACCCTTTGAGAAATGGGCTCTAGATTTCGTTGGACCTATTAATCCACCATCAAAGCAAAAGAAGTATATATTGGTTTGTACTGATTATGTTACTAAGTGGGTAGAAGCCAAGGCATTGCCTTCTGCCACTGAAAATTCAGTTGTTCAAATTCTTTTTGAGGATATTTTTACTCGTTTTGGTGTCCCAAGAGAAATTGTGACAGATCAGGGAAGCCAATTTACATCTAAATTGATGGAGAAGATGATGGAGGAATATAAGATCAAGCACAGAACATCTACTCCATACCATCCGCAATCAAATGGCCAAGTGGAATCTACCAATAAAGTTCTTGAAGGCATTATCACCAAGACTGTTCATCTTCATAGAAGAGATTGGGCGGAAAGGCTTCCTGAAGCCTTATGGGCCTATAGAAATACATGGAGGAACACAACAGGACATTCTCCCTATGAACTTGTTTATGGGAAGGAAGTCCTGCTCCCCATTGAGTTCCAAATCAAGACCTTCAAGATGGCAGTCCAATTGGGGATGAGCCTCTCGGAAGCCCAAAAACACAGAATGGACCAGCTAAATGAGCTAGATGAAATAAGACAAGATGCAATTCTAAGGACCGATCTAGTTCAGCACCAAAGAACTAAATGGCATGATCGACACATCAAAGAAAGAAAGTTTCAGAAAGGAGATTGGGCACTATTGTTTGATTCAAAGTTTAAAGACTTCAAAGGAAAATTTCAAACTCATTGGCTTGGGCCATATGAGATTGATGATGTCTTTAGCAATGGAGCAGTTCGAGTGAAAACTATTGATGAATTTCATACTCCTCTTATTGTGAATGGCCATCGCTTGAAGATCTACCAGAAGCCACTCTCAAAAGAGGAATTTGTCAAGTTGTTTAAAGAAGATTCTGCAATCAGGTTGGTGGAGAAGGATTCTTCTCCTCCATCAGCCTAATCTTTGGTTTTTGAAAAAAAAAAAAATACAAATGTATAGGCCTGAAAACCCGTCTCTGATTGGCAGTCCTATGCAGAAAATCTGAGGTGAAAATCAGGGTCACCTGACACCTCACATTTTCCAAAAAAAAATCTCTCTCTCCTCCTTGTTCCATCTCATTTCACCTACTTCATTCACCATCTCATTCATCCAATCACTCTCACTCCACCTCATTTCTTTCCATCCATCCATCCATTACATTCTATCTCACCAATAAAGTCATTGTCAGATTTATTTCACACAGCTAAAGTTGTTTTGTGCAGACAGAGGGTATCACTGCAGTTTCCGCAGCTGAGGAGCAATTCCGCAGCCAACATCCCAATTCCGCAGTCGATACACTTTCTACACCTGCATAAAAAAAACACAGTCTGTTTTAAGAAGGAATTTGCAGTCCAAAAATCATCAGCAATAATTGAAAAAAGGTCATGTAGCAGCAATAAACAATGAAAGGTTAGTGTCAGATGAGCAAAAGGAGTCAAAGCGCGGATACATAAGGTATGATCTAATTTCTAAACCTACGGTTATAACATTTTGCATGGTTTCTGGATTGTGTTTTTGGCCATTTAATGTAATGATTACCAATCCTTTCCATTACTCGACCGGAAATCCACGTATCTCTCAGCCTTAACGGTCCCTATTCATCACGAATTTAAAACTCAAACACGGCTGCTCTTCCATTAAAACTCTTGTACCTGAGTGATGTAGACAATTGTACTACGGCTCTCTGCGTTATGATTCCGCAGCCAAATGTACACTCATGACCGATGTCTAAGGGACTTAACCGTTTCTTCCCATTATTCATAACCCTCCTACGCATGTATAATCTCATTCACGCTGTTGATTCACTTCCGCATTTCCCTTGTTTTCCACTGCTCTGCCTTATTCACTACTCTACCACCGTAACCATACTCTGTTTCATTTTTTTTCTCCTCTGCTAAACTTTGACCACTGTTGTGAGTATATTATGGCTGTTATGTTGAAGCCGTAAATCTATTGTGTTGAAGCCACTATTGAAGCCGTATAACCCTTTCTCCAAAGTATTAAAACAGAGCCGTAAGACAAGCCAGAGAGCTGATGGGTAAACTTTTGAGGGCAGAGCCAGAGGGCTCCAAATTTCTGGAAGGATATCCCCAAATCAAAGACGCTTTGCAGAAGGCAAATTGGCTCCAGTGCATCCAAAAATTCAAGGGTTACCATAGAGAGGTCACAAAGGCTTTTGCACGTTCTTTCAAAGACAAGGACAACCAAGTGGAGATAGGAGATCTGAAATTTACAGTCACCGAAAGCAGTTTAGCACAGGCCACTTCACTACCACAAACTGGGGAGAGATGGTTCAAAAACCGATCAGTAAAAGACCAGCAATGGAAGCAAATTCTGAAGAACCCAGGTATGGACACTAGCATTTTTACAAAGGGAATCCCTGTTAATCTTGTCAAAGAAGAATGGACAGCTTTGCTTCTACTAGTACAAAAATTCTTTACATGTGAGGGAAGGTTTGGAATTCTATATGTTTACCATGCCAAAATTATGATGCATTTCTTAGGAGAGCATGACATTAACCTTCCATATTTTTTACTCTCAAGCCTTAGAAAAATGTGCTCAATAGTCCAAAGAAACACAAGAAACATTGAGCCACATTTGTATCATCATGGGCTTGTCAAGATACTAGTTGAAGAACAGTTGAAAGCAAAAAGAGATACATGGGAAAGATTTCTTGTAAGGAATCATTTCCAAGAGATAGGGCAAGCCTCTGGTGGTTCACCTCAAGTGCCTAAAAAGAGTAGAAGGAAAAGAAGAGAGGAAATTACCCCAGAAATTGTTGTCCAATTAGAAACTGATGTCCCTGAAATTGTTATCCAAGAAGAAACTGTCCAAGACCTTGTTGAAGAAGAAATTGCTGCACATCATTCTGAAGAAGAAAATGACCCTGAGCCTGCTGTAGACATTGACCAAACAGCCCAAGAAATCATTACAGAAACCCTGCAAGAAATTGTCCAAGAGGCTGCTCAAAAGAAAAAGGAGAGTAGGAAGAGACAAAAGAAAGATAAAGGAAAAGCTATAGCCCAAGAAACCTACCTTACTCCTGAAAATTCCAGTGAAGAGGACACTCAGCCATTGGCACATAGACTGGCCCAACTTCATGAGGTTGCCCTTTCCAAGAAGATGCAAAAACAAAAGCAAAACAAACAAAAGGAAAAACAGAGCATCATCACCGTGAGGAGGAGCAGCAGGCTACAAGACAAAGTGGGGGCCACAAAGGATAAAGAGTCACTCATTATTGACTTGAGCACACCTGAAAAGGTTGCTACAAGACTTGACTTTGAGAAAAGCCCTCCACATGTGGAGCATGTTGAGACTAGTCCTCCACGTGAGGAAAGTCCTCTTGAGCATGAACCCGAATTTGAGCATGAGCCTAGTCCAAAGAGGTCACCAGAGATTGACCCAGATCAGCAAAAAGTTTATAACTACCTGGAGACGTTAGAACAAGCTGCTGCTGGTCCAAGCACTATTCTACCTCTTGAGCAGCAAGTTCACTCACTCAAACAGGAAATTTTTGAGCATGAAGTTTTAAATCGCCACATCATACAAGAGAATGAAAAATTGAAGGAGCAAGCTAAGGTGGACAAGATGGTCCACGATAATACCATGCTTCATCTGGGCCTTTGGAAAAGGAAAAACAGAAAGCTAAAGAAGAAATGCAGGAAGATAAGCAGAGCTTTGGTCAATTTAAAATTCAGATGCTTGGTGAGGAAACCAAGAGTCAATGTGGCTACACAGAGGAAGAGGAGAAGACTAGATGTCCTAGCAGAGGCATCTCAACAGGTGGATTAAACAATGTTTTCGTTGCATGAGGACATGCAACACCCTCGTAGTGGGGGTATGTAGAGCCTCTAACTTACACCTAATTATTTATCATTACCTATAGCTTTTCCTCACTTATCCCTCTCTTTTGCCCTATTTTCCTCATAAACCTATCCAGATCATTACATTTGATGTCTTTAAGCATGATTGGTTAACTTTGCTAATGTTTGACTGTTTGTCTAGATTTTTGACATATGCACAGAGATTCCGCAGCTGTCTGGCAATTCCGCAGCCATTCAGCAATTCCGCAGCTATCTAGTCATTCCGCAGCCTTTTCATTGATCTCTATGTTCCACGTGTCATTTTGAAAAATGAATCACATGGACACGTGGGAATGAAGGTGTTAAAGGTTCCTATGATATTGGTTCGGTCAGCAATGCCACGCACACCTCCGGTCAACGTGGATCAAACTTCGGTCAACAAAGCCAGCTCAAACGGTGCTGCGTGAGCTGAAAGGTCACGTCACTCCAGATGGCGATTCCTCCACGCTACGCAGGTTATGGGAGACAGGATCCAACCTTGGATTCAACCTCCATGACGACCGTACCCTCCAGATAACACACGGACCTGTTTACGTGTTGCTGTACCATTTAATTAGCATGACTGTCAGTTAATTTCTAGTTTCATGTTTTACGCAGTAGGCAGTTGTTCATACGCCTATAAAATCCAGCGTCTGCGCACGCTTAAGGATTAGTTTTTAGTTGCTTTTTTTATGTAATTGCTGCAATTTTAGTGTATACAGAAACTCTATTTTGAAGCTGCTGTTTCAGCACTTTTACTGTAATTTCTGCATATGAGTTAATAGAAGACTGTGCTGTTTTGATCCCTTCGAGTAGCTGATCTTTCCTTGGGTTTTGTGGATGGAGGGCCCCCATTCATAACAGCCTTTGTACAGTAAATTTACCTTTACGTTCTTGCCATTTCCTTCTTTTGAATTCAGCAATTTTCCTTTTCTTTAAAACATGTACAGTTTTGATTTACTTTCACTATCATTTCATTTCCAGCATTTACTTTAACTGATCAGGATTGTTTTCTGCAGGTGTTAGCCCGTGATTGTGTGTCTTTGTTGTATTTTCTTTATCTCTAATGGTATTTTCAGTTGTCATATTCATAGTTGCTGCCTTTATTCTGTTTTTCTAGCTTGATTTCTAGTTTAGTTTCTCAAGTTGTATGCTAACATATTAATGGTCCCCTTATCATAAGTTGTTCATCTTTAAGAGATCAAAATACTAATAAATTACAGTTTGCTTTGAGTAGTTTTTGACTTATATCACTAACTCTTTCTTCACTTGTTACACATTACAATGTATGTTGGAAGAAGAATGTTGGAGAAAGGCACAGTGGTGTTATAATTTGTCATCTTAGAGCTTGATTACTTTTTAGACTTATATCTAACTACTTCTTAATCGTGTTTCACATAGTACTATATGTTGGAAGCAAAGTGTTAGGAAGAGATGAACATTATAATTGGTCTTTAAAGTGGTTTTTCTTACCTTTTTATTGCAACAGCATGAGTAGTGACTAGTGCCATTAGAAAGTGGTTTTTATGCTTTGCCTTCAGTTTCATTTCAAGTTATTTCTTTCAAGCTCTTTCTTTGCAAGTTTAGAAGGTAGTTAGAAACCACCAGTTACACACACTCACTCATTTAGAAATCACCTTACACACACTATCACTCATCTGTTTATAAAACCTCCATTCCATCTTAGGAAGATAAATTGACCACAAACAACAGCCCCAAACGACAAAAAGATCTAAGAGGTTGCTTAAGTACATATAGTACACCTTCACTTCATCAGCTTACGAGCCCCGGGTTGACAATTAATGACATCAATTTAGGAACACTAAATTGACTAAACAGTTCAATCATTGTTAAGCAAAGTGTATGGTATATGTTCTATTGTGACTATTGTATCAATTTTGTTAGTTAATAAACAATATTTTTTAGGTAATGCTTCCCTATATTTGTTAATGTAATCCATAGTAAAATCACTGGCATGAACTACTATACCTACTCAGAAGGGAGCTGAATAAGGAAAGTAACAACATAGAGCTAGCCATGTGCCCAATAATATTATCAATCATTGTTTAAGTTAATTGCTTGCACTAGTTAATGGGAAGTCAATGCCATCATGAGTTATACTCAAATCAAGGGTTTGACAAAACTAATCAAGGTCACATTGAGGTCCATCGAAATGATGCTAATGTAACCAAAGACATGATTAAGGGTGTTACAAGGAAATAAAGGGGATTTCATTCAATTTATGAAGGTCCTAATTCAATTTGATGAGTTGGATATATATACATTGCATAGAATCATATTTTACATATACACAATGTGTTTCAAACCATGTCTTGAGGTGGGAATTGATTCAATAGAAAAGGGTTCAATAGTCATGCACTTAATATATATCTAGCTTTAAATTTGTTTTTACAACGCTTGGCATTGATGCAAAATTCTTTTAAAAACACACATGTGTGATGGTGGAAGTAGATGGTTTGCAACAAGGAGTTAAGGATTGAGTCCCGACAGGGACAATTGATGTGATCATTTAGGGTATGCATCCAATACCTTGCTTTCACATTTTGGTTCTTCTACTTTATCTGCATTTGACCCCAAACTTTGAATTAACTATCTTAAGTTTCCCATGATGCCAAGCTTTAAGATAATTAGTTTGATGTGCCTCTCACATCATAGGCAACTATAGAAATGACTCACTTTGAACTTGGCTCTTAGTTAACAAACCTAAACACATACATAACTTACACTTACAAATGGGTGGGGGTGTGGTAAGTAAAATGAACTTAAGGCTAATGTTGACTAACTTAGCATTCAAATAATGAGATTTGACCAATTTAACTTAACTATGGATTAACAACACAACCCTAACTATGCACATTTCACATCCCACATATTAAGGAATGGTAGGTTGTCATAAATATGAGTAGTAGGTCAAATGACTTAAATAATGAACTTAACATGCTTAATCTAAACATATATGGTGTTTTCCATATACCAAGTGGCCCCTTTAAGATACAATCCTATGAATGCTTTACTTCAAGTGAGGTAAAACACATGACTTCTTGTGATATCAAATTTAACATCATATGCATATTTAGATAAATATTTAACATCATATGGATGTCTTGTCTTTATCAAATTTAACCTCGTATGTATTTTTAAATACATGTTTTTATTTGTTTTCAAAAAACTTGACATTGGTGCAAAATGCTTTTAAAAACATACACATAAGTGTGGTGGTGGAAATAAGTGATTTGCAGTGAGGAGTTAAGGATTGAATCTCATGGAAGACACGTTCAACAAATATTTTGCTTTTGTGTATAAGCTAACTACTTAATGTGCCTTTAATCCCAAAGTTTAAATTGAGTAATTTAATGTGCATATGATCCTAAGCTCTAAGCTAGCTAGTTTGATATGCCTCTCACATCACATGGGAATATACAAAATGGCTTAGTACAAAATGACTTACTTTGAACTTGGCTTAAGCTAAATAAATTGAAGACATATATAAATTACACTTTTAAGTGGGTAGGGGTGTGGTAAGTAAAATGACCTTAAGGCCAAAGGACACTAACTTAGCCCATGCAATGACTAATTTTGACCAATTTAACCTAGTTATGAATTGGCAACACAACCTTATGCCTCTCACATCACATCATAGTGGAATATACAAAATGACTAACTTTGAACTTGACTCTAGTTAAATAATAGAATATACAAAACTTGCACTTGTAATTGGGAGGAGGTGTGGTAGTAAAATGATATTAAAGGCTAAATATGATTGACCTAACCAATGCAATGACTAGCTTTGACCAATTTAACTTAGCTATGAATTGACAACATAACCTTGAATAGAGAAATCTCACATCTTAAGTAGGTGTAGTGAGATGTTTTACCAATAAAGTGAGAAAAAATGAAAAAATGACCTAATTATTGAACTTGGTCATCCAGGGCTAATAGCAAAGTCAACAATTAACTTTACAAGTGTCCAACCTAATCTGCATTAATTAACTTTAGCAAATTTAACTTAAGTATGAATTTACAACATAACCTTAAATACACATTACACATCTCAAATATAGTGATATGTTTTATAAACGAGGTGTGATAAAATGACTAGGTTAATAAATTAGACAAGTAGATTTGAGTCATTAAAAACTAATAACAAAGTCAACCATTTGCAAATGAGTCTTCCAATGACCTCATCTAAAAGCAAATAATTAATAACATACTTTTAAGATAACCTTTTAACATGACAACACAAACCTACATGGTGGTTGACATAATGACTCCTTGAGATACCATCCAATGAATTGTTTTACTTCAAGCAAAGTAAAACACACAGATGTATTGTCCTTACCAAATTTAACATCTGATGGGTGTGATCGATTAAAATATTTACATAGCAGTAACCATGTTGTGCCGTAGGAGGTCGTCAATACATTTGAAAATGATTGATAACCTCAACATTGCCTTAAAAATATGATTTTGTAATCCAGACTGCTCGTGACGAGCAGGCCACTCTTTTCTTAGGAGTTTGTTCTCTGTTGCGTGTATTACAGTGGAAGTCAATGCTCCCCCTCTCATATTTGATCATGGATCTCATCACATTTATAATGTAATGATGAGCTTCCACATATATATTTGAATAGTGGCCGAGTGGGCCATGTTCAGGTTCAGGTTCGGTTGGCTGTCAAGGAAATTTAATCAGAATTAGCCCGGGTTCAATTCTCACCAGGATCAGTCTGAAAGAGAGATTGATCCGCTCTGAGTCAAGTTTGGTGAAGAAAGCAACCTACCAACATGTTTTGCAGTGAAAGTATTTTGCTGGCAAAGCAAACTAAAGCAAGCGTCATCGAATATTAGGTTAGACTTGATATCAGACAATGGCCGCCCAGCCGAAGGGCTTCAAATCCGTGGATTCTTGAAATAAAAACAAGATTAGGGTTTACAGTGTCGGTCTTAAATTATCTATCCGACAGCTCCGCTGAAATGCAGACTTAGTTTGTGGTCAAAGCCTCGTCTTTCATTACGTGCTACCGCCGCTTGCTCCATGACTTACGCGTGACTCCATTAACAATTTCACGTGCGTCTGTGTATATACCCCGTGAATGATATATACACATATTTTATCACATATTCCAGTTCTTTCGTCTTGACATTTTCTTGGCCTTGTCGGCCTGCAGGATGGGCGCGAGGCGTTAGGAATGCTGCTGCTCCGAAGATGCCGCATTGTAAGTCGACTCCAAGTCTTTGCCTGGTAAGGACTCAGGGTCTCTTCGTCAATTTCGTACGTGGAAATTTTTGCGATACCCGTCGGAGTCAAGGTAAATTTATTTTTTCAATGAATTCTACACATTGAGATCTCTGTATATTGTTGATTTTTTGCTGTGCAGGTTTATTTTCTTCATATTTTCAGTCTCGAGCTGTGAAGAAATTTTGTTTTGCGGATTCGCCATGACTAGTACTGCGAGGCTTAACCAGAAATTGATCGAAGATTTGCGCTTACAGAGGCGTCTAATTTCTCTTAGCGAAGAGCAGGATAATGCTCATATGAAATGGCGCGGATCTCATCAGGTCGGCCCTTCTCCAGGTGTGTATCTATACTGTATATTTTCCTGCTGTTGACCATTTAAGCTTCTGAATCAACCTGAACATCATCAGATATCAATGTTCCACTGTTACTTTAGTCCACTCATTTAGGAAATCAGATATCAAGGTTCCAATGTTGCTGTAATTCATTTATTAAAGAGAAGGAATACATAAACATAATCAGATGTCAAGGTTCCAACGTTTCTGTAGTTCATTCATTCAAGATAAGGTAGGTGGGTCATTTTCTTGTTCTGCAATTTTATAATGGACATTTTTGATCTGTTGCGATAAAGCTCAAGGATTAGGTTCTCAGTAAGATTTAAGGTTTTTGTTCAGTAAGATTTAAGTTTTTAAAGTTTTTTGTTCAGTAAGATTTAAGTTTTTTGTTAAGTTAAATTTCTAGTATGTCTGGTTAATGATCTAGCTAAATTTAATATTAGTCTTTCAGAACAAATTACTATTACAAATTACCAATTCACCATTGAAATAAAGGAAAGAAAATATAGAGAATTTTTTAATTTTGATGAGAAGGAAAAACAACTTTTTAAAATAAAACACCTTTCATAGAAACCTGAATTGGTGTCACATCCTTATCATTTTCTGTTAAAAATTTTATTCTGTAGTAACCAGTTGCTCATGGGTGCAGTGATAACAGATATAGAAAGAAATTACAAGCGATCAATTAATTCGAGGTCCGGGAATATATACAGAGAGGATCCCATTCATGAGGAGAGAATATACGTAAGTTAATTATTTTCAGTCTGCAGTTTCTAGTTTTGTTTTGGTTTAAATTATGGGGAGGTAGGCGAATAGAAAAAATTGGCCTCAAGAATTGGGGTTATTTTTTTTTAAATTTTGATTTGCAGGTTCATGGGGACAGAGAAAGGCGTAGATCCAACGTAATGGAAGAATCCAGCTCAAGGCCTGCTCAATTGGCAGGCGAGTCACGGTACAGAAGCTCCAAACAGTTTGCAGACTCATCAATCTATTACACTTCTAATGGCGACGTAGATTATCAGCGAAGACAACGAGAAGTGCACCATCATGGCAACAATTCTGTACGCAGGAATGGCAGCGAAATAATGGTTATTCATGGAGGCAATGATTTCAGTTATTATAATAAAAGTAATGATAGTAATAAGCAGCTGGTTAAACGCGGGAATTCCCACCATCATCACCACAGAAGATCGCTGGACCTGAGTGAAGTCGGGCGACATTATTTCTCGGATTCTGATATGCTGCAGAGCAATACCCAGGCTCGATCGTATTTACAGCTCAGAGAGATTTCCCGGGACGCGCAAAAACTGGGCGAGATTTTGCATGGATGGAAGAGCAAACAGAAATTAGACAGCGCGGGGGACGTTGGCAGAGATTTGTTGAAGGGCGCCATGGATTTGGAGGAGTCTCTGCGAATGCTGGCCCAGCTTCAGAAGGCCGCGGGTTCGAATCTCAAGACTCTTCAGCCGCCCAGGAAATCAGTTGATCTCAAAGAATTGCTGCCATATACGCACAGAGTATTGCACGATGATCAGCCCAGGCGTTCGTTTGATGCAGGGAAAAGGGAACCTGGCAGGCTATCTTTAGATGGAAGGGAAATTGCTGCCAAAACGTCCAGTACTGTGGATCTCAGGGATGCCATCAGAGAAAGCCTCAACAGACAGAAAATGCTCTATAATATTAATAATAACAATAATAATAATAATTCTGCTAAGCAGGTTGATGTAGAAGACAGCATTAGGAGTACTAGTAGTAAAAAGAATAAAAGCATGTTACAGGCGGATTCAAGTGTTTCTGGTTCGAAATCAGGCCTGCAACAGGCAGATACAAAGCGCAGAATTCCTAGTGTTATTGCTCGGCTCATGGGTTTGGAAGAACTGCCCTCAGAACCAAAGAATCCTAAGTCCAATGCGAAGCCACCCAAGAGCCCCAATTTGCAGATGATCCAGAAAAGGAAATCAAATCCTGTGCATCCCATTAATCCAGACATCATCAATACTGGTTCAGTATCCATGGACGCTAACAGATCATCGAAGCCAGAGAAACAGAGACCACGGGATTCGACATCAAGATCAGGTTCACAGAAGCCACAGGAATCTGTGGCAGTAAAACGAATAAAACAACAGGCCCCTGCCAAGAACAATTTCGAAGTGGAGGTAAGTGAGAAATTAAAGCGGCTGAGCTCTGAACAGGCCGAGTCCAAGACCCTGAAACAGATACTGGAAGCAATGCAAATTAAAGGCATTTTGCATTCATATCCCGTTCCAGATGTCGAGGATCACATGCATGAATACGGTTCAGGTTCGGACCGCGTGATTTCTTTGAAGGCAGAGAAGCAAAAGCCTGCGAGGATTAATTTGCAGGAGCAGCAACAGCAACAGGGCCAGTACGTTTCGATGCCTGAAAAGAGGACGTCAGCTATTGCGAATACCAATGATAATGTCAATGCCAAGGCTATTACAAGGGAGGAACCCCCAGTAATAAAGCCAGTAAATCTAAGGAGTCCCGTGGCAGCACAGCAGCAGGTTGTCAGAAGCCCCAAGAAAACAGCAGAAATACATGAAAAATTCACAGCAGCTTCCAGAATTAAACAGGGTCATGGAAATGCGGCGAAGAGCACAACGCCTAAGAAAAAAACGAGTAAACCCACATTGGAAAGATTGGCTGATCCAGGAGTACAATCGAAAAAGAATAGCAACAGTAATATAAATTCAGAGGGGCCTAGACCGCACCAACAAACTAGAGTTCTAGGCGAGCATGGAATTCATCACCATAACCACGCTGTTAAGGTACAGCAGCCCCCTCCTCCTCCTTCACCGCCATCACTACCACCGTCTCGTCCTCCTCCTCTGGTTAAGACACAGCTTCCTCCTCTTCCTTCTCCACCACCTCCTCCTCCGGTGAAGACACCTCCTCCACCTCCTCCACCACCACCCCCACCCCCACCCCGTTCAGTTAAAACACACCTTTCTCCTCCACCTCCTCCTTCTGTCCTCATGCAGGAGCTCAATAGAAGGAGGACTGAGAGAATTTCTAATGCCAATCATAACAAGGTCGCCCATGAAAAGAAGGCTTCCTCCTTGCCCTTAAAGCCAGAGAGACAGAAATCTCACCATGATCAGAATTCTGATACCAAGCCAAAGGGAAATAGTATCTCGAGACCTCGTTCCAGCTTACCTGCAGCCTCCACAGATCGAATCTCATCAGGTGATCAGGAACCTACAACATCAGATGATACAAAGACTAATCAAATATCTCTGGTAATATCCCAATTACCAAGTGTTGCTTCACAGACGTCAAAAATCCACAGAGGTGATGGCAGCAATAAGGAGAGATCTCCATTTAACAGCTTTAAACCCAACAGGGATTCCTCTGAAAGTTCCAACGTGAGTTCTCATTCTTTCTTTTTCGTTATTTCTTTGTGATTGCATGGAACGGTTGGTTTAATTTCTCAGTAACTAAAAGAAATGATATTTTATTTAACAAAACAATTAGAACTTCATAAGTACTCAAAGCACTGAAAATATATACCATCTAGCACAATATAGTTGTACCACGTATAAACCATCTAGTCACTTAATTAGCCCACATTGAGCAAATTGTTTACTGTTTTGAACTTTTGAATTATCTGTACATTTATTAATTTTTAAACTATGTTTTGACATAAACATTCTATAGCCTTAGTAGGGGAAATCTTCCTGTATAGGAAGCTATTTAACCACTTGATCAGCAAGCATTCTCAGAGAACTGTGCAAGTGCTTGAGTTTTACCGGTTCCTATTTTGAAAATATGGTGCTTCCGATTTAAGTTGTCCAGGTTAACATTCTGTAGGCCCGTCAGGGAAGAATGTTATAATCATTAAGCATTGATAAGTAGCACAGTGTACTACAAATATTTTTGATTGCTCAACATTTTTAATTTACTGCCTATTAGCACAACTATATATATTATATATATTAAATGGCTGATAAATGCGGATAGCAATTTAAATTGTTTAAAATTCTTAATTTCGTTTGTTGTTAAATTATTTATATTATTAAAGATATTTTCATATTTTAGATAGACTTTTGTTTTGAAGATAAACCACATTATTTGATTCGAAACAACTTATATATTTTTTCATATTATTAATTATTTTTAATTATATATACCTTTAATTATATGTGCTACTAAAAATACTCATATTATTTAATATAAACCAAATAGAAATTAGAAATCCTGTTTCAAAGTAGACCAGGCCTGATTAAGGATGAAGGATTTTTGTGCATTAGGGTATTTATTATTACACTGCATTAAATTGGAAATTATGGAAATCCTGTTCCAAAATAGACCAGGCCTGATTAATGATGAAGGATTTTTGTTCCTTAGGTATATTATTATTATTACACTGCATTTTGGAATTTTAAGAGGGGAAAGGAATGGAATAAAATGAACTGCTAATTTCTTTAAAATCTCTATTATACTGAGATCATTCTCACTGTATCATCTCTAATCCTATATGATCCCATTATGGTACATTTTATATTATGTGTGTTTAGCGTTAACATAGATTTGCTAAGTGATGTAAAACCTGAACTCTGGATATGATTGATTATTGCAGTAAGCTTTCATTTCTCCTGCCAAATCTTCTCCACTATCGATCATTCTTTAATTCTGATCACAATCACATTAACATGCTGCAGGTTGCAAGCCGCTTGGATCATGCTTATGATGCCCAAAATGAGAAAAGCTCTGACAGTGATCAATTACCAGTTGCTCTCCAGCATAGTTCTGCAGCTTTGTCAATCAATCCAGTCTCTGTTCTGGAACTGCCACCAGAAGCAGAAGCACATCATTTAGAAGAAGATGATGTAGACGAACTGGGAGCTGATAATGGGGAAAAAGAGGAATATGAATCCTCCAGTCAACCAACTGATGATAAAGGTTATTCTTTCTCCAAACCTGTTATTGGACACTGTAATACAATACACGAGCAGACCATTTGTCATGTCCTAAGTGGGTTCCCTCTATTATATTCCTAAATTGTGTTTTTGGGTGCTGCAGATTCAGACAAGACAACAGATCAAATCCGTGAAGAGGGGCAAGCGAGGCTAAGCACAGCGTCAAGTTGCAGCAACCAAAGTGCAGCCAAGTCTGCTGAGTTTGACGCTTGTGAGATGGATTACAGGGATTATGTTTGGGAAATCTTGACGAGTAATCCCACATTGATGAACGCGGAAGGGGCAGACTCGACTGAGCTCTACCCACAACTCTACTATAAAATAGAAGAGCAGGAAGCGGCGTCGTTCTCGGGTAAACAGCGGCTCCCCGGTGACGCCCTCGAACGCCGCCTCGTGATGGACTGCGTCAAGGAATTGTTGAAACGAAAGACGAGGACGCGTTTGCAAATGAAGCAGAGGCCGTCAATTTTAAAACTGAGAAGGGCGTCATTTGCACAGGGATTAAAGAGGAAAAGAAGAATTCCAGATCTGGTGGAGGAGCTGTGTGATGATATTGGAGAGTTGGTGGATTATCATGCTGTGCCTTTTGATGATGATGTTGCCAATGACTCCCTTTTCACCATGTTGTTGAGGGATCTCAACATGACAAGAATTGGGGTGAACAGTATATGGACTTCCTCATGGGATGATGGCATGTTTGGTGAAGGAGAGGCCCAGGAGATTGGCAGGGACATAGAGAAGCTGCTCTTTGACCAATTACTGGAAGATATTATTTTGGATTTCCCTGTGGCTTAGCAGTAAACTAGTAAAGATTTGTCTAGGTTAGTTAACATGTTATTTTTAAAGTAATTTCAAATCTTTAAAATGTTCAAAGGGGAGTTTATATCAGCATGCAGCTCTCTGCAACTCTTTTTCATGGGAGATGGAATTGATCCAAAACCCACTCCTGTATAATACAACCATCCATACAAAACACACCTGAAGTTTCATGCCACTTCCTTTTTCATTTAATATGTAAAGCAAAAAATCATATGTATTTTTTATGTAATAGATTTTCATGAAGTTTATGATATATAAAAAAATGATGATATCCAAGGTTTTGATTGGTGTTTTCACTCACTAGTGTAGTTACTATATACCAGTATATTGTAATCATTACATATTAGTATAGATTTATTTTAAATAGGAATCTAATTTTTCACGTGCAATTTTTATAAATGGATATTATTTAAATATTTTGTGTAGTTATTTAATTTTTGTTTTTATTTGGATTGATATGAGCAAAATTTCAACTTTGATCACTGAACAAAGTTACACATTGGACAGGTAGAATGAACCTGATTACACATCATATTACACTATAGAATAAGCTTCTCAACTTAATAACAATTTAATATACTCAAATAAATATTTTTCGAGATACATAAAACAAAATATTTCTCACCGCCATTTAGTGGAGTTTAATTTCTATTCCACCCAGATATTATTTTTCCAAAATTCTCTTAGGTCAATTTCTATTGAAAGAAAGTAACATATATAACATAGGGAACAAAAAAGATGCTGACATAATGTAAAATAACATATGGAACAAGAAAGATGTGGTAAGGAGTGTAAGGAAAATGAAATACAAATGATGTTATACTTCCCTTTGTTTTTAATATGATTATTTAAGGAAAAAATAAACTTAAAACATATATGTGTAATTATTTTATTACGATGAATATGGACATTAGTTGTTATGTAAACATTATATTATATATATTTTGTATTACATTTCGATGGATGTGAATTTTATTCGTTATCTAAACATTATGTCATTTATGTTTGGTATCATTTAAGTGTACGAAGTAATATTAATATTTTAATGGTCCCTATCATATATTACAACAATCAAAATGGAATATATTTTTGGTCTTTCTTAAAAGAAGTACTAACGCTTCTGCAATCTTTTTAATAAAGACATTGAGAAAGGACACTGAGTTTTTTTAATTTCATGTTTAGTAGTTGTATTTTTATTTTATTTAATTAATATTTTTATTTTATTTAATTAATAAGTTTGTATAGTTAGTGTTCATTGTTGGTTAGTGTAATAAAATATTTTAATGTCATGATGTGTTGTATGTATTTTAAGCAATAATAAAATTGTAAAATGATTCATACAAATATTTGTTTATTTTTTTTTTAATTAATTTTTTAATATAATTAAACATTTTTTTGGTAGATAAAGGTTACATATGTAATTGATATTGAAGAGAATGATAACAAGTTAATAATTATTTATTTAATATTGAATGATGACATTTTTTTATATAATACTCATATTATAGTACACATGTCATGTCATTAGAGTATACACTAATATAATGAGAGTTGCACAAATTTTACACATGTTATTTTTACATATTTTTTCAAATTTATATTTTTTAAGTTAACTTTTTGTAAATTAAAAAATAAAACCCATAAAAATGGTCTATTCAATACTTTCCACCAATGAGAAAATGGAATTTTTGAATTTAATTATAAATCATTTGTGTGATGGTACATGGTAATTAATATATAATGTTATTTTTCAAATTATTTATATTTATTGTACATAGTAATTAGTGATATAGTACATAGTAATTAATAATAGAGTACACAAAAGACAATTCTTGTCATCATTACACAATAAGAGGGGAGACATTTCAACCAATCATTTTTAAGATAAATAGAAATAAATTTTATTTAAAAATATAAATTTAATTTCATAATGTTAAACTTTGGATAGATTTTAAATATTTTTAGTCAAAGCAAAACTAATAGCAAATCCATGACCAACATAATGAAATAATTCATTACTATATTGGTATGTAACAAAATCTATGGTGATTTCATCCCATTTTTATTATGAAATGGTAAATGGATGTAACAAATAAACATGATATGGATGTTTTAAATTTTCCTTTTTACACTCAAGCATTTGGTATAGTGTGCTTTCTATATTTCTTCATGTTGGACCAACTTTATTTCTTCCTTAAATCAGTGATTTTCTTATAGGATGATCTGTAAAAGGTAACATTGTTTACTTTTGATCCATATTGGATCATTATATTATTTTTCATCGTTTTTGATATTTTTAGGGTTGAAAAATTGGACGAATCAACTCATAGGACCATTTTTACCGGCAGGTCGTAATTTGACAAACTGGGGTCTAAAACCATATTGAAGCAATTTGAAGCAATTTGAGACATCAAGTGAGGATTGTGTGAAAATTTCAAAAGTGAAATCATATTGCAACAATCAAAATTTATTTTTCCAATTGTTAATTATTTTAACAATTTATCTACTACGACAAATATCAAATAAATCACATTGCAACCTTCACAAATAAAATACTGCAGAAATTATAGCACTTGAATCTGAGAAAATACTAGTACACACAAAAAATAAAATTGACACCGAATTTTTTGGACAATTGTCCCCGGAAAAAACCAATGTGGGAAAAGCGATGCAACAGTAAGGGTTTTTATTATTATGTAGTAGTGAAAATATGAGTACAATTTGGATGCATAATCTGGAAATCCATTACAAGAGAAACTAGTCACAAAAATTAGTGAGACAAATTTTGTCTCACCTGGCACTGATCTAGCTCCAAAACTAGCTTTGAATGGGCTCCACGAAAACCTTGCGTTAGCCTCTGTGTCAAGCCTACATAGCCAATGGTACCCTTTTCCTAGAATAACAATTGATCAAGTCATTTGCCCAATCTAGCCTCTGAGAATGACTCATTGACCCCTTCCGAAAATCGTCCAGGCCTTCAACAACTAAATTGACCCTTTATCTAGCTAAATCGAACTACTGCCTCTGAAGCTTCTGCACAACCTCACTAAGGAAAATCACCCTCATGTAGCTGACTTTCTAGATCTGGAAAATCTCCTCTGAACTCACTGTCCTTGCCACTCACTCACTGCTTCGATCTCTGGCTCTGTGGCAACTAACTGCTGCTACTCTAAAGATCGATCTACTAAGGAAATCAAAATTTTGGTGTATCTTCTCCAAGTGCCCATCGAATTCCTCTTATAATCCACTGTTGGAACACTAACGACCAACATTAAAACTTAATAAATGGATATGATCATCTTGGAGTCAACCTGTGTGAGTTTCTAGATGATTCACACCTTGACTTTATCAATTCTGATTAATTAACCATATTCCCTAAGTTTAGACTTAGGAAATATTTAAAAACTGGTTAATAATCTAATTAAGCCAACTCTAGGTGGAATTTCCAGAAACGATTTCTAGGTTTTCGAGATCTCATGTATTCTATCCTCTCCACAAAATTTCGTGGCTAGAACACAGACGATGCTACAAAAACTAACACTCTCTCTTAGCAAGGAATGCGTTCTCTCTCTAGTATTTCACATCCTGCCACAACACCCTGTCTCTGTATCACCTCTGTCATGCTGCTGATGTCTGGCTGCTGCTTCCCATTAACTACTATGCAAATATGATGTTGCATTAGTGCTGCTGCTAACACTGCCATACTACTGCCAACTCTGCATCTGCATTACAACTCCCTCTCATCTGTTGTTTCTACAACTACAACTACTACAACTGAGAAGCATCCAAAATACTGAATCAATTGTGTTCAGTATGATGCATCTATCTCCCGAGTCCCAAATGCTACTTGCATATGCATTGTTGCTGAATAATCTGCGTTGCTGCCAACTCTGCACTGAGCCACCTGTTCTGCTATCAACACTGCACTGTGATCCTCAATATATGATTGCTACTAGTCTACAACTGTCACTTTGGTATTGACTGCTTCAACTGCCATTGATCCATCCTGCCACTGAATATTGTGGGCCCCTGTAGCAAGGTAATGATCCATGCGGTGGACTTCTCAGTGGATCCTGACCAAATATGTAGCTCTTTGGGGCTACAACTCCAAGTCACCCCATCGCACTCTTAGAGGTATAGCTGCCAACATCACAAAGTCTTCCTCCAACTTGAAGGACAAATTGTTGATCTCATCTGACGCTGCTTGCTAAATCCTGCTTCTCCAAATTTTCCTTCTTGCTGAGAGGACAGTACGTTCTATAGTGACCAAGCTCACGACATTTGGAGCACTTGACGTTTGACAGGTCCTTCTTCTTCCTTCTTTGTTCCCCCTGCCACTAACTGGGACCCTTTGATATGAGGGTGATATTTTTCTCCTCCTTCACCACCTTCGATCCGTTGTTACTACTAACACTGATGGAGCTTTAACAAAGCTCACCTCAACTCCTCCTATTGCAAATTGACCCACATCCTGTCCCAATCTGGTAGCTTGTCTTTGTTAGAAAATCAGAAAGGCAAAAATATTTTCCTATTATTAATAATTACTTGTGATGTTTCTTATTATTACGATTCCTTATATCTTCTTTCTTTTAGTTCATCAAGCAACTACCAAAGCAACAACACATAAAACAATATACACCATATCTAGGCACTATGCTAGGGGAAAACGCCCCTCAAGGGGAAAACCCAGTCAAGAAACTCTTCCTTTAAATAATATTCTTTGAGACTCTTCACCCTAAACAAATACCAAACCTTTCCTCCACACCAAGTTAGCGTCCCATAATTTTGACCCCTTTCCAGCAAATTCGATTAGGCAGCAGCTTCTGGCAACTGGTAGTTTCCGACAACAGTGAAACTTGGAAGACTTCGATCTCCCAATATAGACGATGAAATAGAGAGAGAGAGGCACCAAAATTTAAATTTTTTCCTTCTTCTTATACTTCCCCAAACTCGCACTTACTTTGGATTCCCAACAATAGACTTCACACTTTTCCCAACTAAAAGAGATATTGAACTCCTTGTGAGAGAGTGTGTTCTAAATGAATTTGATGTGCTTGTATTTATAGGCTCCATGTGAGGTCGAATTAGTGTCCTTAGGCTGACTTGATCTCTTTTAGGTTGACTTGATGTGGAGGATACATAAATTATATTTGACTGAATACTTGACCTTTTTACATGATTCAAAAGCCCAAGAAGGGTTTCTTTAAAAGTACATTGACTTTATTGACTCAGAATAAATCCTAGAAGTTCTCAATGGGGATTTTGACCTAAAACATGGTGACCCAAGCATGGAACCCATGCTTTAAAAAGTCACTAAAAATTCTTTTCTTTATTCTTTTCACATGTACATTACAAGATGACTCAAATATATTAAATGAAGAATGAACCTAGTTACATTGTCCAACAGTCTCTGCCCAATATACTTTGAACAAAAACTTGCCACTCCTCAGAGACACTGTTCAATGCCAATCTCACTAGATCTGTTGGTTGAGGTGTTTCCCCCACAATTGCACATTGGTCTCAAACCTCTTGAATCCTAGTGAGGAAGGGATATATGCCTTCCCCCTTCTGCACCTTGATGCATCTTATATTTTCTTCTAGGAACATATTTCGCTACTCGGAAGTATTCTAGTATAGCGTGGAGAGAGCATCCCACATAACTTTTGCAGTATCCTTGCCACCTATGTGTGAGACAATATGGTCCTGGACTCCATATAAGATCGATTGCTTCACCCGCACCATCTCCTTTTTGTATTCCTTCAGCTGATCTGCATCCTGGGTAACTACCACAACACTGTCTATGTAGAGCTTCATGCCATATTCATCCAATAGGAAGGACATACTGGCCTTCCAGATGATATAGTTAGAGGAGCCATCCAACCTATCCTGATCTCTAAGCCCCGCTATGGTCATCTCTGAATCTTTCGAAAACTCCCTCTTTCCCTCTACTTGGTTGTTGCTCTACTACTTGCACTCCCTCATGGAATGCGTAGATCTGCTAGTTACTACTGCTAATTTACCTGGAAAAATCAAACTTTTGAGACTCGAAGTTCCCTGAGCAAAATTTTTCCTCTGTTGTGTGTGCTTTTCTCTTCCACCTGACACTGGTTTTGCTACCGCAAAACCCTTTACATCCAACCAAGGAATCTATTCAATGAAAATATGAGTTGGTGCTACTCCCTTTGCTTGCTAGAATTACTCAATCTAGAAAGTCAAATTTTTCTTCCACTCTGCATTGAAAAATCAAACTTCCTAAAGCTACTTGGCCTGCCTGGTAACGAACTGTGCCGCCTCTAGGAATTTTGGCCTATTTATCTTACTGAAGAAAAAAATTCTCTCTTTTGCTTATGAGCTTCCCGACTAATCACTCACGCTCTGATACCATGTGAAAATTTCAAAACTGAAATCCTATTACGACAATTGGAATTTATTTTTCTAATTGGTAATTATTTTAACAATTTATATGCAATGGAAAATATCAAAAATATCACACTAAAACCTTTACAAATAAAATACTGTAGAAATAATAACATTGGAATATGAGAAAATACAAGCACACACATAATAAAATTGTCACCGTTATTTTTGGACAATTGTCCTCGGAAAAAACCAATGTGGGGAAATCAATGCAGTAGTGAGGGTTTTTATTTTTATGCAACAATGAAAATTTGAGTATAATCTAGATGCAAAAACTAGCAATCTACTATGGCCACAAAAATTAGTGAGAGAAATTTTGTCCACTTGGCACTAATCCAGCTCCAAAACTGGCTCCGAATGGGCTCCACAAAACCCCTGCGTCAAGCCTACACAACCATTGATACTCTCTACCTAGAACTTCAACTTATCAAACCGTATTCCCAATCCAGTCTCTAAGAATGACTCGTTGATCCCTTCTAGAAATATTCCAGGCCTTCAACATCTAAATCGACCCTCTTTCTGGCCAAATCAAATTGCTGCCTCTGAAGATTTTGTGCAACCTCATTGAGGAAAATTGATCCTCTTGTAGTTGGCTCTCCAGATCTAGAAAATCTCTTCCAGATTCACTGTCCCTGCCCCTCACTCACTGCTTCGATCTCTGGCTCTCTGAAAACTGATTGCTACTACACTAGAAATCAATCTGCCAAGGAAATCGAACTTTTGGTGTTCTGGTGTATCTTCTCCAAGTGCCCACCAACTTCCTCTTATAATCCACTGTTGGAGAAAATGACCAAGATTAAAACTTAATCAATGGCTAAGATCATCTTGAAGTCGACCCGTGTGAGTTTCTAGATGATTCACACCTTGACTTAATTAAGTATGATTAATTAACTATTCCCTAAGTTTATACTTAGGAAATATTTAAAAACTAGTTAATAATCTAATTAAGCCATCTCTATGTGGAATTTCCATAAATGATTTATGGATTTTGGAGATCTCATGTATTCTAGTCTCTCCACTAAATTTCGTGGCTAGAACACATCCAATGCTACAAAAAATAACATATTTTTGGGGTTAACTTTGCCACTTAAGTGTGGAATCCCATATCACTATTATACACACATATACATTTTTAACAGTGCAATAATTACCTCAATCAGAGTTCGTATGCAAGAGTTATGCTACTTGGAAGTTGACCTTCTTATTTTGACCACCACGATTAAAGAGGATACCACATTAGCCCCCATTATTGATGGAAAAGGGGTTATTCATGTGATCATGATGAATAAGAATCTAGAAGAGTCCATATTGTAACTTTATTTAAGAGTTGATGGAGTCAAACTTAACTGCTAGTAGGCTTAGAATGGGATATGTTATAATGGGGCCACTAGGAGAAAAAAATGCTTCCTTTCTATTCGAGTGCATTTTGTTCAATAAATGAGTAGATTAGACAAGAGTGGATAGAGAGAGAAAATAGAGAGGGTTTTTATATTGTAGCAACCCACAAACCATATGAAAGAGTCTATATGCAAGAGTTATGCCACTTGGAAGTTGACTTTCTTGTTTTGACCACCATGATTAAAGAGGATGCCACATCAACCCCCATTATTCATGGAAAAGGGGTTATCCATGTGATCATGACGAATAAGAATCTAGAAGAGTCCATATTGTAACTTTATTTAAGAGTTGATGGAGTCAAACTTAACTACTAGTAGGCTTAGAATGGGCTATGTTATAACTGGGCCACAAGGAGAAAAAATGGTTCCTTTCTATTCAAGTGAATTTTATTCAATAGATGAGTAGATCAGATGAGAGTGGAAAGGGAGAGAGAACATAGAGAGGGTTTTTACATTGTAGCAACCCACAGGCCATAAGTCTCACTCCTTTATACTTGCATCCCTTTACATTTAGAGAAAAAGAAAGCATAATAGACTCACCTTCCCTCTCATCATCCTTGGAAGGGTTTCCCATATCATATATTGTGTTCATTGTAATCTGTGAGTTTTATGTCACTATTCTCTATTTTTCATATTTTATTTAGTACATGTATAAGCATACCGCAATAAGAACAAATCTAGAAATCTAAGGAAAGATTAACCATCATAGTGTAGATTTCATTTTTTTCAAATATATTTTAGCATATTTGTTGTGACAAATTGTCTAGTGAAATATACATGAAAATTTACGGATAAAATTCCTTAAAGGAAAGTCACTCTGTCTTAACAATGTTAGAAGCACGAATTCTTCCTCTATACATGTGAAACCATAATTTGAAATTTATAAATGTTCATTCCTTTTGTGATTCCTTCAAGTATTTTCCTCTTTAGTTAGCTTCTTATGAAATTATGAAAGCCCTCACATTTCCTCTTGTTATAACTCCATTTTTATTTAGTTATAAGGCTTCAGTGCCTTTTACCTAGCACATCATGGATAATGTCCAAACATAGTTTATGATCTGAACAAAACCTCAGAGGATAAGTCATTTATAAATGAAAATCAAACTTCAAATATCAATTTGACTAATTGAAGACTTTCATGTTTATCCCTTTAATAAGCATAAAACTTGGCCCTTATGGCTTTGATAATGATGGTCTCTTTTTGTAGTGTGATTTTGGTTGATCCCATTACTTATTCAATGAAATTGTCACCTCTAGGTCAAGTGGTATTCAATAGATGGATCTTTGTCAATACTTGGAGTGAATACATTCACATTAAAGTGGTTCACCTATGCAATAAACACCAAAATATCCAAAAAATAGAAATATAAGTAACTTCATGCCTTAAGAATTAGATATAAGAATGTAATATAAACCTTTTCGAGCAACCTTCTTTTACAATAGAAAAAATGTACAAGATGAGATGGCTATGTGTGTGTGTGTGTGTTACAATTATAATTAAAGGGTCTCGCTAACAAAAGTAATATAACAATAGAAATGTAATATTCAATGTCTAGGGCTTAAGAGGGGCTTTTATCTAGGGCTTAACATCCCCTTCCCTTCAAAAAAATATTACCGTCAACACTTAATTAATTGTGAAGAACTCATCTTTCCATGTCATCCCTTCTACTGGTATATTATTCCACTTGAGGATGTACTTCGTAATTGGTTGATTTTGTAGCTACTTGATCCTTATCTCAAGGATTATTTTTAGTTCTAGTACTATTTTACCTTGTTCATTAATCTTTGGTAAAATAGTTTGAACTAGGGTCTTGTCAACTATTACATTCTTTAAGTAAGAACCAAGAAATATTGTATGTGCCATGTGAAGATCGAGGGAACTCCAATTTGTAACCCATATATAATTCCAATCTTCTGCAACACCTTATAGTGACCATAGTACTTGTGTGCTAATTTATTGTCCTTATTTTGTTGCTTGAGGTACATATATTTGTATGGTTGTTTTGTATCCTGAAAATACCCAATATGCCACTTCAAATTCCCTTTCATTGTGATGTTGAAATACTTATTGTTTCATCATATTTTGTGTTGTATCCAATTTGTCCTTCAATATTTTGAGAACCTCTTGTTGGTAATCTATGTGGTCCTCCACTACTTGAAGCTTCACTTTCCCTGTCAAGGGTGATGTGATGGATAAAGGATGATATCCACAAAGTTCCATAATGAGGACCTTTTAAAAGTAACCACTAGATCTATTGTGTTTGTTTATTAGATGCCAAGCCATTAATATTCCCTTCTTGACATTTATTCACAATCTCTTTGGCCATCATATTAGGGATGAAAAGAGGAGCTATGAGCCAATTGATTACCCAAACAAGAAAATAATTTAGTAAAAAAATTACCAGTAAAAATTGGTTCTATATCACTTACAATAATATTGGGGATTCCATGTACCTTCTAAAATGTTTCAATAAATGTTGTGGCTCTTATACGTTCTTTAAAACAATGAGAAGAGTGTAGATTTTCCATGAATTTATGCAATTGCTTAATGAACAATTCTGAATCTAGTTCTATTCATAAGACATGTTGTCACCTACTGCAAAATGTGTTTTCATCTGTCTAAAGTGAAAAATAGCAGAGAAGTTTGCAGTCATATTCCAGGCCATAGAAAGACTTAAAATCTAAATCATACCATCTCCATTGGAATTTTCTCTAAACAAGATTTCCAACGGTATGTAAAAGTCAAAAAATGGACTCCTAGATCAGAAGTTATGGTCTTCTGAAGTTCAAGGATAAAACCCTCAAGGAAAGAGGGAATATCGAAGGTTCGATAATGAAGATCACATATACGAGGTCTAGCGACATCGGATATCGGCAATCACACATCAGGGCAACATAGAATATCAGTGATCACACATCATAATAACGACTGTCATGCAGAAAGAGTCAATTTTGCGGACAAAACCGACCTCCCTAGAAACTAAGGCTTTTCTAGTGACAAACAAAACAATCAAGCACTATCTTTCCCTAAATATGCATTTAAAATAAAAGCAACAAGGTGTTTAAGGCTTACCTTTAGTCCAACACTGTTTGTAGTGGCCAAGTCTCTTCGATCCAGATGAGCTCCTCTCCTTGAAACCTGCATACACAAACAAGCAAATGATTACATAGCACCTGAATAACTCATATAATAAAACATATTCATCATAAAGACCAAGGAGTTTATGAAACAAATTATATATAACAACTTGTTGAGAAAAATGAACTTAATTGTATTAATTGGAAACAAAAGAAACCTTACAACCAGTGCCTTGGTGTTGTGCAGGTCCCTCCCAGGGTCCAGCAAGAGTTCTCCTCTACTTTGATCAGCTCACCCACTTCCAAATGAAGCTAAGAAAGGAATGTGATCTCTCCTCTTAAGCTCTCTAAGGGAGTCCTAATTTCAGCAGCATCTACCCTTAGGAATGTTCAGCTTTCAATCCCCCTTGCCTCTGGCCCAATGCCTGTATTTATAATGCTTTGGAGGAAGTTAAACAGGTCCACCATCAATGGGATAAGCCCCTCTTTCAAAGGGATAGCTCCCCTCTTCATGGGATGAGTTCCTCTTTCATTGGGATGCATGAACCATCTGGAGGCGCTCAATCCACGTCAAACCATCTTCTAGAATGCTCTAGAATCGATCACAAGTAAGTTTTTTGAAGTAAAACTTGCGCCTTTTGACTTTTACAGGGTAACGCACCCACCCCTTTATAGACAGAGCATACAAGTACGCAGTTATTATGTACTTGAGGTGCGGGCCCGCAGGTAAGAGTAAGAGAAAGTGCGGAACCAGAGTTATATTGATTTTTTAAAGGCTTTCTCTCTTTTTTGGAGTTTGACATGAGGAGCAGAGGTATAGGACTTGCCAAGGAGGACAGTATGGTTATTGATGGAGCCATACTGACTGCAAATAGTCATGGTGACAAATTTTAGTATAACAGATTGCCCCCTAAAGTGCGAGGTCTGTAGTATATCAGGGTTTTATATCATCTAGGAAGGGTGAAGCACTTTATCATTTCGAGGATTATCTTGTGGAGAGCCCAGTCAGAACCTGCAAATATTCAACACAAAATACATATATGAGATCATATCATCGCTGAGGTAGGCATTCCCATACTCAGATCAAAAACTTAACTAATAAACTAACTATTGCTCTGATATAGGAATGATTTCGCAATACATCATAAACATAGACACATGTAGACACAGTATGGACACATCCATCTGTTTATAATTAGTCTACTGTATAATGAATACAAAATTCCTTGCAGCCTGGATGGCGGAAACTAGATCCAGGGTCTTCATTTCTGCTTCCCGAAATAGTACGATTCTATCCATGCGAATAAATGAGTTGATGTCGAACATGGTAGAAACCACTTGATTACCAGTCAATGATGTAAACTGTTAACAAGTGTGAGAGAGACCACCAGTGATGTTAATGGTTCTCAAAGTACCCAGTACAATCCATGAGATGTGAGTAGATGTGTTGATGTCGAACATGTCACAGAATCCCTTGATCGAAGGTCATTGATGTAACCTGTCGTCAAAGGCGAGAAACCTGCCATTGAGGCATGCAGATCCCAAGTTACTGATGATTTCTAGATCATCTTTCTAGATAATGAACTGAAGTCAATAGAAAGCGATCCGTTGCAGGCAAGCCCACAACACGAAATCATAGATCAAGTTGAAGAAATGTAGCTGTAAGGACTGACTCAGGGATGGTCAAGATGGATGACAAATATTTTGCAGATGAATGGCTTATTTGCAAGACTCCTCTTGAACACATAACGACACTACAGATGGTTTGGTGACAATTGTCCCAAAGTTAATACCTGGAAACTGGCTGAAGACTTTCAATGTGGTTTGATCAACTGTTAGGAAAAGGATTTCCCAACCCAGGTGAATGAAAAGTGTCGTGTTCAAGAGTGGTGATAATGTTTTTCCGAGACAAAGTATAACAAATAGGCTCATTTTCCTCTCTTTTCCCCCACCATTTCTGGCAAGTACCTCTTTATTTTTTACAAGCTTGAGGAGGATAACATTTGCTTGATTATAAGCTCATCCTTCGGATGAGTCCAACTTAGTTTAGATTTGAACCCTAAGAAGGAGTGGTCCGTTCCTGTTTGTAATCGAACAGGTCCTTTACTGTGAAATTTTAACGAGTCCAGTATAGGAGAAACTCGGCGTTTTTCAATTTTAGAGAGTCTGAAAAACTTAAGAAGACTCTAGGGTTGACCTTTTTCGTAAATTTGTGTCTCCCAAGCCCGAAAAAGTATAAAATAATACTTGAGAGAACCGCTTGATCTTTTATGACCAAGGAGTACTTTTCGTTATTAGTGTCACTGATCCGAAAAAGTAAAAAAGCGATCAACGACACGTCATTTTATAACCAATATCGAATTCAAAACGACAAAAATCCGACAATCTTTTCATGTTTTTACGGTTGGAAAAGAGCTGTAAATGGACGTCTTTTAATTCCGTTTTAACGAGTGTAAAAGAAACGCTCGGCGATCTTTTCATGTTTTAAGAGTCTGAAAAGGGATTAAAAGAGACCTCCAAGGTTTCATTTTTTCGTAAGTTTTAACGGTTCGAAAAAATGACAAAAATGTACTCATGGTTTTCACTTTTTCGTAAGTTTTAATGAGTTCGAAAAAATGATAAAAATGTACTCATATGGCCGACTTTCAATTTAATTTACGAGCAGGAAAAAGACAGAAAGAATTCGACATTTTCATTTGTTTTACGAGAATGAAAGATAGCAAAATAATCTCGGGATTTTCATGAGTTTAACGAGTCTTGAAAATAACTGAAATTGACTCGAGATAGGTTTCATTTTTACAAAAGCTTGAAACAAAGAAAAACTATGCTTCAAAGTAGTTTCATTTTTACACAAGCTTGAAACAGAGAGAAAACTGTGCTTGATGCCCCCTAAGCATAACTGCTAGAGCGCATGCCCCCCAGCTTCATTTCATTCAACTAAGTACAAGCTGGATGGAATGAAGGTTCATGTACGAGATCGTTTGAAAGACTCGACCTAAAACTGTAAGAAAATTATGCAAAACACTGAAATAACTAACCTAAATATACAACTTAACATTTATGAGATCTATTCAAACTCTCGACTCAAGTAGAGGAGGATTTGTTTCATTTTTTAACGAGCTTGACACAGGAAAAGAACTATGCTCGGATTCAGTTTCATGTTTACGCAAGCTTGAAACAAAAACTATGCTTGTTATAAGTTCGCATGCCCCCAACACAATGACGCCAATCAAGGTACATGCCCCCCAAGCTTCATTTCATTCAATCAGGTGGATGAAATGAAGGTTTACTTTCGAAATCTTGGAAAGACTCGTGGGAGTTGTTTCATTTTTTAGTGAGGTTGACACAGGAAAAGAACTATCCTCAAAACCCTTGTTTCATTTTTTAAACGAGCTTGACACAAGATAAGGAACTATGCTCATAACTACTCTCTACAATCTACCTATATAACCTATCCTTGTTTCATATTTTAATGAGGTTGACACAAGACAAGGAACTATCCTCAAACCTGATTCATTTTTTAACGAGGTTGACTCAGTAACAGGAACTTTCCTCAAAACATCCAATTTCATTTTTTAACGAGGTTGAGAGAGGAACAAACTATCCTCGCTTCTACTCTCTACAATCTACCTAACAAAAACTCTACTCTAAAAACCTTGATTCATTTTTTAATGAGCTTGACACAAGACAAGGAACTATGCTCATGACGCCTTGTTTCTTTTTTTTAACGAGCTTGACACAAGATAAGGAACTATGCTCTAAAATCCTTGTTTCATTTTTTAATGAGCTTGACACAAGACAAGGAACTATGCTCTAAAATCCTTGATTCATTTTTTAACGAGGTTGACTCAGTAACAGGAACTATCCTCTAAGCTTCATTGATCATGGCTTCCAACTGGAAGAAAGACATGTCAATGGACACACCTTGATCATGGCTTCCAATAGGTCTTCATCAGAAGGAAGAATAGTTCTCTGGAAAGAACATATGTCAAGGGACTCAAAAGGGATAAGAACATCGTGTTCAAGTAATCCCATAGAGTTTTCCATGTCAATTACTGGATCTAAATCAAAGGAAGATGAGCAAACAGTGGGAGGCTCACTTACATTAGTAACTGAAAACATGGGACCAGTTGCCACATAATTAACCCGTGGCAGGGTAGATACCACTTTAGAATCAGGAACATTTAGGGGTGTCATATTATTGGTAGTTGAAACAAGACTAGGGAATGAAAGCTGGTCTACAGTCACAATACTGCCATTGTGAGGGAAAGACATCACGCGAAAGAGTGTCGATACGACAGCTTTAATTGCATAAACATAGTCTCGCCCAAGGAGTAAATTGAAATCCAAGGACCTCGAACTACCATAAGATCAATATAGACATTTTACCTACCAAGGTAATAGAAAACTTAGGAAGGATCCCTAAAGGTTCACTAATGGTTCTGTTAAAAGCTTTCAGATTCTGTGTAATAGGCACAAACTGAGGGGAACCCAAAGCTTTCCAAACAGTTGAGGATAAAATACTAACAGAAGCACCTTCATCTACCTGAGTACGATGTATGTCCCTACCACCAGCCTTGACAATGATTTGGAAAGGGATGGAGGAAGGAAGGCAAGGTTCTATCAGTCTATTCCAATCAAAGGAAAAGACCTCAGTACTTGGAGGGGGTTCTGTAGAAACAGATGAAATGCCCCCAGCGTAGAAGAATCCGATGTAACAAAAAGAACCTGAGCAGTATGAAGTTCACTCTCTAAAGGGAAAGTTGGATCGACCAAATGTGAAATTGAGTCGACCACTTGATCAACTAATGGATCATCAACTTGAGTGACATGAGTTTCACTCTCCAATGGAAGAGTGTGATTGACTGTACTTGAAATTAGATCAATCACTCCGTCAGTTGACGGTAGGTTGAAGAAAGTTTACGGTAACCAGTTGGAAATTCTTGTTGTGGAACAGTAAGGTTTTCCAACAATGTTGAGGCTTCATCCATGTGAGGGCAAATGTGAGTTTGATTACTCCCTTTGCATAACTTACAACGGAAACCTAACTTTACCCTTTTTCCTAGGAACCTGACTATCACTAGTTGATGGATCAATGGAAAGTTGATGAGATTTTTCTAACCATACTTCCAGGACCTTTGGAATACCAGGACAATTGATAAGGAAGTGGTCACCCTTACAAATCCTGCAAGGGTATTTGGGTTTATGATGCATGTCGGAGTTTTCCTCAACACAACTAACACTTACAGTCACGGTTGGTTGGTTGACTTCTTTCTTATCTTGCTTCTTCTTCTTCTTATTCTTCTTCCCTTTCTTCTTCTTTTTAGACACCTGGTTACTAGCATCAAGGCTTTTACCAAGCGAAGAGGAAGAAATGGAGGAAGAAAAATTAGGCGAAGAAGGTAAAGGGTCAACAGAAGGTTGGTGATGTTGAGACGGTGAACTCTGTTGAGTTGAAGCATTCGATTTAGGTGGAACAATTGGAGTATTTGGGGCCAATGAAGTTGAAAATAACCATATCGGTAAACCTATAGTAAATCCAGGTAATGACAAAGTAGCCATATAAGGAGGACCAACATTTCCAATGTAAGGAAAAGTACTAGGATTCTCGTTAAGAGGGGTTCCTTAGTTGGTAAATTCTGGAACATTTGCCATTATATTCAACTTCAGTGAATTTTATTAACAATTTAAAACTAAAATTAATAATTCACAATTCACACCTATGGTCTCTAAAAGTAAAAACAAACAAATTAACACGCACTATCAAATCTAGGAGTCAAACCACACACAAACAGTAACTTTCCGTACCGAAAACACTAGTTGGTGATGAAATCCAACGTCGCAGAATTCAATACAGAAATAGCGGTTGGAACAGTTACCCCGGCAACCTGCTTAATGAATAGACTGGCACAAGTTTCTCCACTAAACCGTCTCGAGTGAAGAGAACCCCCCAGAAAATCCAAGTGAGTCTAGCCGACGTCTGCTCCAGGTACAGTGGGATCTTCCCACCACTGTCACCTTAGGAAGAATCCTAAAGAATATGGTCACTAAGGTTACCAACCGAAACAAATATACCTGGGGGAATAATCTACGATCCGATACGCACGCAAGGGCAGAGTAGCAAGCTCAATCCCCTGAAGGCCCCTTGACATAATCCAAGGTTTACCAACAAGTGACCCCAGGCTCCTCGACAATGGTTAATTTGAGGTTTACCATTTTTAATACGTGAATATCTGGCATCTTTCCCAATGGGGAAGGATTGATTCCCACACTGGTTCGGACACGATCTCGTGCTTCTCCTTTAAGAGGAGCTTTCCCAGAGCATAAATGCAACAATTGGATTTCTTCCTACCGCAAGATACACCTACTTGTTTGTTTTTACTGTCTTGGAGAGATAATTACTCTCCTACTCCAAGACACTAGCCTAAGCTATGTTGGTGTATCAGAGCCCTAGAAATGTAAAAATTACTAGATGAATTTAATTAAGCGCAGTGTTATTTAGGTTGTTATTACTCAAAGGGGTAAATGGATATGAAACCAATGGTGTTATGACCCGACTCAAAATTGAATGCAATCGAATATGATAATGTAATCCTTTCAATTCGATGAATCCTAACTAAAGTAAGGAGAGAGTTTCCATTCACTTCCAACAATGCAAAAAATTGATCACTAAGAGAAAATATAACAAATTCTCTAATGCACTAATTTCATCAAGAAAAAACTAATGCAAATCAATTCCAAAATAGTTTTTTTATTTTTATTTTTGTGTAAATTCAAATCAAAGAAAACTGATCTAAATCTACGATTGATTTTTCAGAATGTAAACTATGCAATTGTAATCAACATAAAAGTGCACATTTTTTATTTCATATTCTGAAAATGAGAATTCTAATTATGCAAATGTGATCTATGCAAGAGAATTCTCAAGCACAAGATGATTCTAATGTAATCTAAGAACCAATCAAGTGCAAGTCAAGAAAATTGGGTGAGAGTTCCAAAGATCAAAAAATAAAAACACTCAAAGGCGATTAACACTCATACACAATTTAGCCCCCAAGACTGAGACAAACCTCCAAGTAATGACCAAAGGAAATCAAATTAAGAATTTCTCAAAAAAGAGACTCAAAACACCCAATTGATAAAAGCTTAAAGTAGGAATGCCAATGAAATTAACCAAGGAAAGTTTTTTGACAGGGAACAAGCAGGTTTGGGCAATGGCTAAAACCTATAAACAAATTCTAAACTGATAAAAAAGAGAAAAATTTAAAATTTTCAAATTTTTGATAGGGTACGCAGGCAACCTGTTTACACAGGTGCGTCCACGCTCTGTGCACAAAGCAAAAGTGCGTACAGGTACGCACTGTGCTTAACTCAGAGGGTGCGTACCTCTCCCAAAACTATGAAAAATAAAAACTAACTCAAAATTAACTAAATTCACCCAATCCCACAATCATCAAGTCAAAAACAGAAATAGAAAATACAGTTTCTCTGGTCAAAGTATCAATCAAAAGAGAAATCAATCAAATCCATGGATTCCCCAGCGGAGTCGCCATTTTGTCATGCGGAAAGAGTCAATTTTGCGGACAAAACCGACCTCCCTAGAAACTAAGGCTTTTCTAGTGACAAACAAAACAATCAAGCACTATCTTTCCCTAAATATGCATTTAAAATAAAAGCAACCAGGTGTTTAAGGCTTACCTTTAGTCCAACGCTGTTTGTAGCGGCCAAGTCTCTTCGATCCAGATGAGCTCCTCTCCTTGAAACCTGCATACACAAACAAGCAAACAATTACATAGCACCTGAATAACTCATATAATAAAACATATTCATCATAAAGACGAAGGAGTTTATGAAACAAATTATATATAACAACTTGTTGAGAAAAATGAACTTAATTGTATTAATTGGAAACAAAAGAAACCTTACAACCAGCGCCTTGGTGTTGTGCAGGTCCCTCCCAGGGTCCAGCAAGAGTTCTCCTCTACTTTGATCAGCTCACCCACTTCCAAATGAAGCTAAGAAAGGAATGTGATCTCTCCTCTTAAGCTCTATAAGGGAGTTCTAATTTCAGCAGCATCTACCCTTAGGAATGTTAAACTTTCAACCCCCCTTGCCTCTGGCCCAATGCCTGTATTTATAATGCTTTGGAGGAAGTTAAATAGGTCCACCATCAATGGGATAAGCCCCTCTTTCAAAGGGATAGCTCCCCTCTTCATGGGATAAGTTCCTCTTTCATTGGGATGCATGAACCATCTGGAGGTGCTCAATCCACGTCAAACCATCTTCTAGAATGCTCTAGAATCGACCGCAAGTAAGTTTTTTGAAGTAAAACTTGCGCCTTTTGACTTTTATAGGGGTACGCACCCACCCCTTTACAGACAGAGCATACAAGTATGCAGGTATTATGTACTTGAGGTGCGGGCCCGCAGGTAAGAGTAAGAGAAAGTGCGGAACCAGAGTTATATTGATTTTTTAAAGGCTTTCTCTCTTTTTTAGAGTTTGACATGAGGAGCAGAGGTATAAGACTTGCCAAGGAGGACAGTATGGTTATTGATGGAGCCATACTGACTGCAAATAGTCATGGTGACAAATTTTAGTGTAACAACGATGATCGCATATTCATAGGTCTCGACATGTCGGTGATCACATATCGACGATCGCACATAAAGCAACATCGGAGATCGGCTATCGCAGGTCCAACATTAGACAATATCTCAACATCTACAATCAAACCTTCTAAACATGACAACCTTTAAAGGTTTCAAAAGACATAAAGTTATGATATAGCGTAAAAGCATCGAGGAACTCAAAAATGAGTTTACAAAGGATTTAACTCCAAAACCAAGGGAAAATGATCCCTTTTATATCTCCTCCAGCAAGACGCGTCGCAACATATTATTGGCTTCGATTATGACACATGGCGACACAGGATTGGCTCCGATAAAGAGATGTGGCAGATGACGTCATTATGACGTGGAAATATGAAAGGACACGTGTCATGCAGTTTTGGCATTTTGAGGGGGGCTATTGGAGAATATCTAGGTGACATGTGTCACCACTGAAAAAGTGCCATGTGGAAGTGATGATGTCATATTAGAGGTCGCAAATTAGAGGTTGAGGGTTCTTGGTACTTTGTAATGCTTGATACTTGAAAATCATCGATAAGGGGGCTCTTATATAAGGGCTGGCTTACAAGCACATAAAGAACAAAGAACCAAAGGTGCGCGGCTAAAGCAAAGCACAGAGGGATATCGACGATTAGAGAAACCTGAGTATCGTGACTCCAAAATGAAAACTGCGATTGGAAACCGCTAGTAAGGGGGCTCTGAAATATGTTTCTAGTGCATGGTCACTAGAGAAACTCAAAGGAATTGGGTGCTAATCTATTTACAAAGGAAAAATACCCCCAGGACAGGAACAAAAGGCTCTGGTGCCTTAAGATCAAGACTCTTATCAGGGTCCTCGATCATATGATGAAGAAAGCAAAAAGGGGCTAAACAAAAGGGGCCTAGGACCATCATTAATCGCTATTTTGCAATGTTATTTAAAGTAAAAGTCCCTATGAAGAAAACTCTAATATACTAGTATGGCTATATTACTGGGAATATAACACTCTGATAGTGAAAGGCAGGGAGTTATGTGATGGATGAGTTAGAAGTTGTGATTCACGATACCACTAAGGCCATCACAACTGATCACTCCCCAACTATAAAAGGTGGGAATTCAAGTGGTTAAGGTGAAAGTGATGGGAACCATCCAAGCTGCAAGGGAGGCACATCAACGCAGAAACATGGCCTGATCAGAGGCCATCACAGGGTGGTAGGAAGATATTTTCCTCCATAATCATTCAATTTTCCCTTATTTCTATTTTCCTGTAATTTTTGTATTTTAAAGAATGAAATCAAATCCAATCGCAATAATTTGGGTAGCAGGCCTTTGCACGCCGAGACAACTAGTTTATCAGAAAGCTAGAGCTTAGGCTAAGATATTTTGTAATTATTTTACAAAGCTCTCCCTCTCCTTATAAAAGGAAAAAGAAACACTTAACAATGGTTCTAGAATTCTGCACTTGAGAGGTCCAAGTTTTGTGATTCCACTTTGGTTCTATTTGCCTATTCATCAAGTACTTGAGTGATACATTGATGAATGTAAATGGACTAGTGAATTGGACTCATTTTGAAGGATTAATGAAACTCTTTGGTGATTCCAATCAGAGAAATGTGTAGTAGTTATTTTCTCCTCTGTAAATCACTTCTTATGTTCGTGGTCGTGATCGTGATAGAGAGCCAGATGTTCGGTATATAGATCGAGATTCTGACGTTGGTGATCCAGAGCTAGAGCCAACCAAATCCAACTCACTCTGAAATAGTATAATGAAGTTGTCGGTTTCACTCTGATTCATGGTTGTATATTTGTTGCTAAGTAGTAAGAGTACATGTGTTAACTATATATTTACTGATGTACCTGTAATGTGCCCAAATTTACTAATGTTTTTTGGTAGAAAATGTATTCATGATGCATAGAGCTTGGGGCCTTAATTAGTTCTCCACTATTTCTGCCATTTCACCTCCTCATGCTTTCATACTTATGTTGGAACCTGTTGCTTAGGATTCTGGGTTGTATCCATCCCTCTACATCGAATTCCCTCCTTTCTTTCCTCCTCTCATTTTACTACAATTCCAATATTAAAGTTGCCTATTGTTGTGTGTCAGTCACCAAGAACCAAACGTTTCTCTTTGAGAGTAGCCTGATTTACCCCCTGAGTATTTAGATCCATGTATGTGCTTGATTTTACCTTGATGAAGGACTATTGAACCAAGCCACCTTGAATTATTTCCTTTTAAACTATGTGAGAATTCGAGTGCAACAAAAACCCCTCAGATAATCTTAGAAAGCACTCCTCTCTTTAAGATGCCTAGGCACTAGTATACAATCAACCTAGAGGTTGTCTCTAGGAGAGCTTCTATACTCCTGAAGCACTTGTGCTACAGTGATTAAAAAAAGCTACAACATCTTTCTGGCACTGTTGCCAGGGAACAAATTTGAAATACTTTTCCCTGGGTACGACAAAATTTTTAAAGTTTCCTCTGTTAGGTGAGCGAGGGAAGTGTGGGTTGAAGATCTCTCACCCTGGTGACTCTAGTGTTGAATCTCATTATAAACATTCTAGAAACTCCACTTTCTATATTTTTGTTTGACCATCCTAGCTTTCAAGAGGCCTCATACTTGCTCTAATGCTGAACAATGAAAAGCTTCCCCTGCATTTGAACTTGAGATCACTCACCTAGAGATGTTTTCAAAATGGCCCTTCCTACATTCTTGGCCAAAAGATTTTCCCCACTGGCTTTCTCTTCTATTTCTAGTTATCCCACTCATGTCCCTTCATTTCATGAATGGAATACCTATTTACCTAGATTTAGTGGGAACACAGATAGAAGGTTGGACCAATGCCTTAAGAATTTTCACGAATTCTTGGAACAACAAGGTATTTTTTTTGAAGATGCGCAAATGAAATTGTTCATGTACTCTTTAGAAGAAGATTTTAGAGTTTGGTAAAAAACAATACCTCGCGACAACATATCTTACTTGAAGCGTTTTCACATAGAATTCAATTATTATTGCAAAATATTATATCCACCGGATGATCTGTTTGAAGATTGTTGTGCATATTTTAATGATGAAAATATTTCTAAGGTTAATGATCCTGCTAAAGAAGTTTGTGGGGCTCCACTCCAGGATACATATACTAGCATCAAGAAGCATCACCCAGTGATCAAGAAAGATAAGAAAGAGACATTATCGAGTTAGAAACAAACCCTCAGAGATCTTATTCTACCAAATTTGATGATTCTCCTTTTGTGATGTGTGTGACTCCAATAGGGAGTCGAGCGAATGTAGAACCACAATAGTCACATTCATGGGAAGCTACACAAAAATAGAAGGTTCACCAAGAGGTTAACAAAGAGGCCTCAGTTTGCAACTCACATCCTTCTAAGGGAGAACAAGTCCAAGAAACTAGTATTCAAGTTAATAAAGATTCTCCAATCTATGATTCATATGATTCAAGGAGGATGAGACTATTGTAGATGTTCAAAGGGTACTTACAAACAAGTGGGGAGAAGACTACCAACAAAAAAATCCTTCAAGAGGAGCCCAAAGTTCAAGAGCCAAGCAATGTTTGTGGCTGCCTATTTCAGAAATATTCCTCCCTAGAAACTGTTCAAGAAAGGGAGACAACTATAAATTTTTATCATCAGTTCCATGATCCAATAGTTGACTACATGACATCTTTCTTTCACCCACAACAATATACATCAAGTCCAAGGTATGTTTCAAATCTTTGGTCGGAAGTTCTTATGGGGTGCAGTGTGTGTTTTAGTCACCACTGATTTTTAAGAACATAGCACCATTAGAAGGTTCATGGAGGAGATTAAAAGAGTTGCGCATCAACTACCAAGTTGGGGGCACATATCGAAATTTTTGTCCAAAGCTTTTATGTGGTATATGCCTGTTTTAATTGTTGAATTTCTAGAGAGCGATGGCTTAAGTTCGAGTACCCTGATGTTGAGATGGTGTCATTGGAAGGTTGAATTCACTTGGGTGAACTGAGCCTTGTTCATAAGTAGGAGTTGTATATAAAAAATCTCACTAGCTGAGCATTTAATTTCTAGTTGTTAGAATTTACATTTTTGCATTTTAGTTTGATGAGGAAAGGACTCCCTACAAATAAAGTTCCATGGAGATTTTCTGGTTGTATAAGTTCATTATATTTTTGACTCCATGCCCAATGGTGAAGGATACTAGTCTGCAAGTTCTCCACACCTTGCCAAAGCACTGTCCCCAATTGGGCCAATGTTGTCACCTACTGCAAAATGTGTTTTCAGTTGTCCAAAGTGCAAAAGAGAAGAGAATTTTGCAGTCATATTCCAAGCCACAGGATGACTCAAAGTCTAAATTAGACCCTCTCCATTGGAAAGTGATCTGAAAAAGCTTTCCAACGGTATGTAGAAGTCCAAAAATGGACTCCTGGATCAGAAGTTATGGTCTTCTGAAGTTCAAGGATTAAAGCCTCAAGGAAAGAGGGAATATCAGAGGTCCGATATTATAGATCACATGTCGGAGGTCTAGTGAGTCAAAGATTGATGATCACACATCAGGGCAGCATAGAATATCGATGATCTCATAATTAGAGGTATCAGCACGTCAACAGTCACATATCGGTGATCGCAGGTCCAACATCACGCAATATTGCAACATCGGCAATTAGAACTTCTGAACGTAACAACCTTAAAAGGTTGTGAAACAAATAAATTTCTGATAGAGAATAAAACCACCAGGGAACTCAAAAATGATTTTACAAAGGATTTCACTACAAATCCAAGGGCAAATGAACCCTTTTTTCTCTCCTCTAGCAGGACGCATGGCAACATAAGATTGGCTTCGATGATGACACGTGGCAACACAGGATTGGCTCCAATAAAGACACGTGGCAGATGACGTTAGCATGAGATAACATTACAAAAGAACACATGTCATGCAGTTTTGGCATTAGGGGGCCTATGAGGGCGTATCTAGGTGTCATGTCTCAACATTGAAAAAGTGCCACGTGGCAGTGATGAAATCATATTAGAGGTCACAAATCGAAGGTTGAGGATTGTCGACACTTTGTAATGCTTGATTCTTGAAAACGCCGATAAGGGGGCTCCAATATAAGGGCTAACACACATTCACATAAAGAACAAGAACCAAAGGTGTAGGGTTGTGGAAAGCACATAGGGCTATCAACGATTGTAGAAACTTGAATATCATGACTCTAGAGTGGAAATCCTGATTGGAAACCATCGATAAGGGGGCTCCGATATATTGGTTTAGTGCATGGTCACTAGAGAAAATCAAAGGAATTGGGTGCCAATATATATACAAAGGAAAAAGCCCCCCAGACAGGAACAAAAGGCCCTAGCACCTTAAGGCCAAGCCTTCAATCATGACCCCCCCATATGATGAAGAAAGCAGAAAGGGGCTAAACAAAAGGGCCTAGGACCACCATTAATCACTGTTTTGCATTGTTCTTTAGAGTAAAAGTCTCGATGAAGAAAAAAAATATGATATATCAATATGGCTATATTACGAAGAATATAACACTCCGATGTTGAAAGGAAGGGATTTATGTGATGGATGAGTCGAAAACTATGATTCCATGATACCACTAAGGCCATCGCAATGGATCGCTCTCATCTCTAAAACGTGGAAATTCAAGTGGTTAAGGTGAAAGTGACAGGAACCAGTGGGATGCAAGGGAGGCACATCAACGCAGAAACAAGACCTGATTAGAGCCATCACGGGGTGGTAGGAACATATTTTCCTCCGTAATCATTCAATTTCCCCTTTTTTTTATTTTCCTGTAATTTTCGTATTTGAAAGAACAAAATCAAATCTGATCGCAATAATTTGGGCAGCAGGCCTTTGCACACCGAGACAAGTAGTCTATCAGACAGCTAGAGCTTAGGCTAAGATATTTTGTAACAGTTTTACAAAAATCTCCTCTCCTTATAAAAGGAAGGAATAAATACTTAACAATGGTTCCAGAATTCTGTACCTGAGAGGTCCAAAATTTTGTGATTCCACTTTGGTTCTATTTGCCTGTTCATGAGGGACTTGAGCGATACATTGCTGAATGTAAATGGACTATTGAATTGGACTCATTTTGAATGATTAACGAAACCCTTTGGTGATTCCAATTATAGTAATGTGCATTATGTTTTCTCCTCTGTAAGTCACTTCATGTATGTTTTTCTCACTCTGAAATAGTGTAATGAAGTTGTTAGATTCACTTTGATTCATGGTTGTATATTCGCTACTAAGTAGTAACAATACTTGTGTTAACTACATATTTAGTTATGTACCTATAATGTACCCAGGTTTACTAATTTTATTTTGTGGAAAATGTATTCATGATGCATAGAGCTCGGCGCCTTAATTAGCGCTCCACTATTTCTGCCATTTCACCTTCTGATTCTTTCATACCTTTTCTAGAACTTGTATCCATCCCTGTGCGTCAAATTCATTCCTTTCTTTCCTCCTCTTCATTTTACTACAATTTCAATATTAAAGCTGCCTATTTTTTGTGTCGGCCACCAGAATCAGACATTTCTTTTTGAGAGTAGCTCGATTTACCCCCTGAGGATTTAGATCCATGTATGCGCTTGAGTTTACCTTGATGAAGGACTATTGAACCAAGTGCCTTTGAATTATTTCCTTTTAAATGACATGACAATTGGAATGCAGTAGAAACCCCTCCATATAATCTTCAAAATGACTCCTCTCTTTAAGTTTCCCTAGGCACTAGTGTACAATCAACCCAGAGGTTGTCTCTAGGAGGCTTCTATATATCTTGAAGCACTTGTGCTACAGGTGCTAGGAAAAGCTACAACAAGACACTTAAATTCTCTACTAGAGTAGTGGAATAAGAACAAAGAATAAAAAGTTAGTAACATAATTCAAGACAATTTTTTTTTATAATAGGTAACCCAACTAGGAAAACACTTCTACTTATTGAGAAATTTATTGATAACAAAAATAAGTAATTGATCTCTTACAAAATGAAATTGTTTTAATCTGAAAGACACACTTGTCTTTTTTGGTTGATCTAAGCTTGGAACCCTTCCAGATTGGTGATCTTTGATGTCCTCTACCAACCTATGCACAAGCTTCTCTTGCACCATCTTCCACTCACAATCTCCACACACAAACTCGTGCTTCCTATTTCTTGGTCTCACCAACTTGTGCTCACCAAAAACATGATCAAATTGTGCCTACATTCCTCCTTATAAGCACTTAAATAAAGCTATTATTGAGAATTTATGTTGAGGAAATTCAAACTGTTTATTCACTAGTTAACAAAATCTCATTGCTTGTGTTAACTCGTACTTCCTATATTTTAGGAGCCTGACTCAATCAACTCATCTTTCCTATAATTTAGGAGCTTGACTCAATCAACTCATCTTTCCTATAATTTAGGAACCTAATTCAATCAACTCGTCCTTTACCCAAAATAAGTCGCACTAGAAGCCAACAAACTCGGCCTCCCACTAATTAGCACTAGTCAACTACTTCTCGCACTCCTAAATTTAGCAATTTTCCCTATATTTTAGGAACTCATCCTACTTTTTAGGAATTAGCTCCTAAATCATAGGAATTCATGCATGCTCAAGGAAAAACTCGTTGTGGTTCCTTTTATTAATGTACAAATAAAGGAACTCTTTCTTGCTAACTTTTTCAACACTCCCTCTTAGCGAGGAAGGTGTTCTTGGAAGAACCTCATCCACTTGGACCTGTTTCCAAAAATACCATTTTCTTCACTGATGTAGATGCTCCCTCTGAACTAGAAGTCTTCGTTGCTTTATTCTGCATAACTTGTTATGAAGGCTTGTTCTTCCCACCATGTTTCTACGAGTCCAAATTCTGCCACTATCAATGATCACTACTCCTTTTGTGTCACTGAAATTTGCTCACTAATCTTCCCACTAGCATGCCTTTACCTCCACTAATAATTCTGCTCATTGGGTCTTCTGGGTCTGCCCTCTTATCAATGGTTTTTCCATATACAACCCACTGAACTAGGTCTTCACAAATCTACCTCCTAATAGCTTATTAGCCCTTCAATGACCATTATACACGAGGACTTCAAGGACTACCCACTTGTTAAGATTATGGCTGCTCCAGAATGTTGCTCCTAGGGCACACAAATTTGCAATATTTGCTGGTAAATTCTATTCACTATTGAGTTGTTCTAATACCATGTAGAAAATCCATGAAAATTTGATCTACTAATAAGAGAAATCTAAAATAAAATTTCTTCTCACATAAACAAATAATTTCTCTACTAGATTGCAACAAAATAGGAACAGATAATAAAACATAGTCACAGATTTCAAGACATAAATTTTTCTTTTACTAAGGAACCCAACTAGGAAAAACCCTCTACTTGATGATAATTATATTGATAGAAAAAATGAGCAATTAATCTCTTACAAAATACAATTGTTTCAATCTGAAATATACACTTGTCTTTCTTGCTTGATCTAAGCTTGAGACCCTTGCAATATTACTCATCTCTGTTGCCCTCGACTAATTTGTGCACAACCTTCTCTTGCAGACTCTTCCTCTCACAAGATCCACACACAAACTTATGCTTCCTATTGCTTGGTATCACCAACTCATACTCACCAAAACAATGATCAAATTGTGCTTCAATTAGGTATTAACTGGCAAGTTCTATTTGAGGAAAGTCAAACTATTGATTGAATAATTAACAAAATATCATTGGTTGTGTTAACTCGTTCTTCCTATAATTTAAGAGTATGATTCAATCATCTCGTCCTTTACCCAAAATAATTCACTCTAGAAGCCAATAAACTTGGCTTTCCACTAATTAGCACTAGTCAACTACTTCTTGCACTCCTAACTTTTAGGAATTTGCTCTATATTCTAGGAACTCGTCCTAACTTTTAGGAATTAGATCTTAACTCATAAGAACTCGTGCATGCCCAAGGAAAAACTTGTTGTGGTTCTTTTGATTAAGACACAAGTCAAGGAACTATTTCTCACTAACATTTCAACAAAGAAAAAAAAAAAAAAAAACAATTTTTTTTTTTGAGTTGATCCACTACTACTATTTTGACATTATTTCTTCAAGCTTACATAGACATGTTTTAAAATCCATTGAAACTCTTCTCGTCATTGACTTGATATGTCAAATGGTTGTAGGAGATATAGGGTCTTGATTGTCTCTCCCTTATTCTATTTGTAGACCACACATTTAGCCATAGAATTTTGAACATTAGTTCTAATGCCTTCATAGAAAATATCCTTCTTAATTCTATGGTAAGTTTTCAAGAACTCTAAATTTCCTTGTATAGGAGAAGCATGGAATTCCAAAAGGATATTCTATTTGATTTCGGAATTTTATACATAAACATAAGTGATCTTGATACCATAGTAAATCATTCTTCCACACAAATTTATCTAATGAAAATATATCCTTTTGTAATTTTTGAATAATCTTTTATACCTTTTAATTTTTCTTCCATTCTATCCTTGCTTCTTCTACCCAATCTTCTTCTCTCCTTGAAAATACATCTACCAAAATATTTCATTTTCTTTTAAATAGATACTTTCAAAGTCATAGCCTAACATATTTTTAAGCCATTTTTTGTTGTTCTTTTGAACATAATCGTTGTTCCAAGAAGTAATTCAAATTATCATGATCATTAGTTTTACCTTAAAGGAACTTCATATTAGGTAAGGGTATCATTTTTTAACTACATGTGATATGACCAACATTTCCTTTTCATAAATGGGTTTGAGTAAGTTCTTTCCTTTAATTTGGATACTTTTAAGGCAAGGGTTCTTAATTTTCATATTAAAATTGCACCAATGCCATACCTTTAGTCATCATGCTTCACAATAAAGTTTTATGAAATATCTCATGAATAGAATATTGAGTTGTGCACATAGCCTCCTTAATTTTTTCAAAAGCTTTGGTTGCTTCTTGAGTCCAAGAAAATGTCTCCTTTTTTAATAATGTCCTTAGAGATGTTTCTGTTTGACCATAGTTCTTAATAGGTTTATGGTAATAGCCCATTAATCCTAAGAATCCTCTAAGATTCTTTAAGGTTTTGAGAATTGGCCATTCTACCATAGATTTAAATTTTGTTACAATACACTTTGACACCTTCATGATATAAAATATGACCCAAATATTCCACTTCTTGAACATCAAAGGCACACTTAGAGTGATTTACATACAAATTTTGTTGTTTCAATAGTTTTAAATACTATGACCACATGTTGTAGATGCTCTTCCCAATATTTGATATAGACCAATATATTATCAAAAATACTAGCACAAATTTTCCGAGGAAGACTTTGAAAGTATAATTCATCAAGTATTGAAATGTGAAGGTGCACTAGTGAGGCCAAATAACATCACTAGAACCATAATAGCCTTATATGTTCTATATGTTGCTTTTAGGAAGCCTTCTTCCTCATTCTTATTTGATGATATCTAGAATTGAGATCCAACTTGTAAATAATTTTTTTTTTCTCGTTAATACTATGCTATTCTATTATATAACATGAACAGGAAAACAATTACAGTCATTGAGTCTAATGCAAAGGCCACGCGGATGGCACTTTGGACTGGAAGTTATCAGAAAGAGGCAGCCCACGTAGGGGCACCGCAACTGAGACAAACCGCCCGCGCAGGGCTTTAAACCACCGAAGTGCTATCAAGCAAAAATGACAACCCGCGCAGGGGCTCAGAAAGGAAAAAGGAGACCTTCATTAGGAACCCTCGCAGGGGCTTTCAAAACCATTCAACAAGATTTTTCTTTTGAACCATACATAAACAACAAAAACATACAGAAGGCCATTGTAACAGAAATAGTAAAACATGGGTGAACCTGAGCAGCTTCTGAGAGAGTGATGCTGAGCAAGAGGACGCTAATCGTCCGGCTCCTCCTTGATAATCAGGTACCAGCCATATTCTTCATGGAGAGGGTCCGGTTCTTTCTGTCCCCCGTTGGAGAAGGCGCTGCCTGAGACGGAGGAGGATTGACAGCACGCTCTGGGGCAGCCTCTGGCGATCCCTCGACATCCCTTGAGCTTCCTGCCTGTGGCATCTTCAATGCTGGGGTGTTCCTCGCCCTCATCCTGCGGTTCTTCAAGGAAAAGGACGAGACATGGGCGTGATGTGGGAATTTTTCTTGGAGCTACTGAAAGAGAGACGGCAGTGCCAAACGCAATAGAGGTGCCGAGTCCAGTTCTGGGCTTCTAGAGTCCAGAATTGGCTCGCTTAGATGGGATGGGCTTCTGCAACTCGATAGAAGAGGCATCGACAGCAGCGGGATTGGGGAGTAGCATCTGAGGGGCGGAAGACCCGCCTCGGCTAGTGCCTCGACGGCCTGAGAAGGCGCTGTCGAGACCTGACCATTTTTTCACAATTACCGGGGGGAAGAACAGAGCAGAATAGGAGGAATTGGGAAATTGAAGCACCCTCCACCCGCTCTTTCAGACTTGATGCCGCAATCAATTGACAGAGGAGTGGCATG